>CM041296.1:109386217-109472133 GCA_023052935.1 Piezodorus guildinii | reverse complement strand
GTGCGCTCGCTCAAATGTGGGTTTATTATAACTTTATCGTATTTATTTCGCTACTAGGCTCAGTAGCTGAGCTAGTATGCAGTAAATACGAACAAGTTAAAATAAACCTCTTCTTGTGCGAGCGCGATTAAAATCAATAGTATTATCGGTAACGAACCTTCGGGAACGCAGCTACTGAGCCTAGTAGCCAATAAATACGATAAAGTTAAAATAAACTTCTTATTGAGCGAGCGAACTTAAAATAAATTGAATAATCGAGATAGAACCCCCCGAAACGGAGCAACTGAGACTAGTATCCAGTAAATACGAAAAAGTTATAATAAACCCATATTTGAGCGAGTGCGAATAAAATTAGTAGTGTAATCGGTAACGAACCTTTGGGAATGCAGCTTCTGAGCCTTGTATCCAATAAATACGAAAAAATTATAATTAACCCATATTTGAGCGAGCGCGATTAAAATTAATAGTATAATCTCCAACGAGTCCTTGGTTACTCAGCGACTGAGCCTAGTATGCAGTAAATACGAACAAGTTAAAATTAAAACCTCTTCTTGAGCGAGCGCGATTAAATTCAATAGTATTATCGGTAATGAACCTTCGGGAACGCAGCTACTGAGCCTAGTAGCCAATAAATACGATAAAGTTAAAATAAACTTCTTCTTGAGCGAGCGCACTTAAAATAAATTGAATAACCGAGATAGAACCCCCCGCAACGCAGCAACTGAGCCTAGTATCCAGTAAATACGAAAAAATTATAATAAACCCATATTTGAGCGAGCGCGATTAAAATTAATAGTATAATCTGCAACGAGTCCTTGGTTACGCAGCGACTGAGCCTAGTATCCAGTAAATACGAAAAAATTATAATAAACCCATATTTGAGCGAGCGCGAAAAAAATTAGTAGTGTAATCGGTAACGAACCTTTGGGAACGCAGCTACTGAGCCTAGTATCCAATAAATAGGAAAAAGTTATAATAAACCAAAATTTGAGCGAACATGATTAAAATTAATAAGTGTAATCGGTAACGAACCTTTAGGAACGCAGCTACTGAGCCTTGTATCCAATAAATACGAAAAAGTTATAATAAACCCATATTTGAGCGAGCGCGATTAAAATTAATAGTATGATCTGCAACGAGTCCTTGGTTACGCAGTGACTGAGCCTAGTATCCAATAAATACGATAAAGTTAAAATAAACCTTTACTTGAGCGAGCTTGATTAAAATTAATAGTATAATCGGTAATGAACCTTTGGGAACGCATCTACTGAGCCTAGTATCCAATAAATACGAAAAAGTTAAAATAATCCTCTATTGATAATATTTTCGCCCGCGATTATAAAACTGAAATAAAACAAACCCCCGCTAATCCGACTACCAGACCTTCTATCGAAAATGTCTAAAAATTAAAGTATCAGTTATACTTATTATTATAATCGTGACTAATTATATGTAAAAAGGCCCCTGGGAACACTTAACAAGCCACAAGGGTTAAAAACATAATGTGTAATTAAAATAACCATAAAATCATGTTAATTTGATTTTTATTATTTTATTGAAATCGAAAAAGGTTGAATTTGACTTGGAAAAGGTTGAATTTGACTTGGAAAAGGTTGAATTTGACTTGGAAATGCTATATATAGCGAGTCTAATCGATATCATTAGAGCCGTTTTTGAAAAATCTTAAATAGCTGCAAAATGCATGGTATAATGTGGCTCTTCTGGTAAGCTGAGTTTGATGAAAAAGATGCTGTAAGATCTAGGGCGTAAAGTTGTCTTAAATGTCGAATTTCAGATTCATCATAGGACTTTTCGTTTTCTCGCTGGACTTGGTCATTTGGACTCAGGTGACCATAAAACGTGAATTTCCGTTGAAAACTGGAATTCAAAAATTTTCACGATTGTAATACTTTCTCTTACTATATATTGCATATATATAAAGCTTTTTTGTAGGTTATTTGTGCTCTGGGATAAAAAAAAAAACACGTGCATTTCAGTTGGAAACTGTGATTCGAAAATTTTTACGATCGCAATACTTTCCCGTACTATATATTTCATATATAGGTAAGTAAAAGTAAAAATAGAAACTGCATATTTACTTGCTGACTTTCTCTTTGCCAGCTATTTTTTTGACAATTACGAAATGAGACAGAGAAGTCATATAAATATTATATTCCAGTTTATTAATTTTTTGTGTATATGGAGATATACAGAATTGTGAGTTGGTGTTTCACATATTTAATCTTCAATGGCAATCAATCCAAATGGAACAATTGGAGTAGTTGGATGAGATACTAATCCCATCTTTTTTCACACAAAAGGTAGTAACTTTGCTCAGACAAAAACGTTGATACTTGAAATAACTTAATCCAAACCGTGTTTTCTTTAAACTATGGAATGTAGTGAACATTTTATGTTTATTAGAGATTATAAATAGAAAAAAAAACATGACAACGTTTATATAATTAATATTTCTATCACTTTTATAAACAACTAATAGAACATAATAAACAAGTTATAAAATGTAACCTTAATTAATTTAGCGACCAACATTTTTTATTCTTATTACCCTTTACACGACACTATAGTTATTAATGTTCGTACCTCCTCCTAGTGAGGTATAAATATTTTTTGTGACAATATTTCATACCACAAGAATTGTTTTCTGAATAATCCTTTTCCACAAAATCGAGATTTTGATTTCCACCGAATCTAGATGGAAGAAAATATCACTTCTATACATTCCATGTTATATTGAAATTCTTGCTCGTCGACTTTCCAGGGTCAAGACTGAGTTAATATTTTACATTCTCGGTCACCAAAATAAGGTCATATGTACTTGTTCGGATTACTTAGATCATTCATAGTTTAGTTTTAGAAGGCATCGTTGATTCCTAAATATTTTTCTAAAGGGGACTGAAATGTGGAATTGATAGTAAAATAATAAATTAAACCATGTTGCTTGTGACTTCTTCAAATTTAAAAAGAATAAACCAAGAGAATCACTAATATTTACGATCACTTCCGTTAACTTTGACTTTTACTTGTAGTAAGTATCGATGAATGGACAGGTTAGACTGCGTTAATAATTAGTACGTGGGCCAAACCCCCTGAACGTGCAACCCACCTCCCACATCCCGATAATTATAGTTTATTATGTCAAAATATTAACATTATTTTAGTTAATTAGTGCCAGAGGTCTAAGGTTTAGAACGCTCGGCTATCGTGAGGGGTTGTATTTGTTTGATAGACATTTAAAGTTTTCTGTCCACTTTGGTAAAAAAATTCAGGCAGTGAGGCAAAAATTAAGGCAGCTTTATCAATTAATTAATTCTTCAAGTATGTCTCTTCGACTGAAGATATCAATTTATGAGGCCATTATACGTCCAACTCTGTTATATGGTGCTCCACTCTTTTCACATATTGCTAAGTCAACCAAAAAACGTTTACAATCGTTCCAAAATGGCGTACTGCGGAAAATTGTGAAAGGAACGTCATTACAAAGATCCAAAACCTCAAGAATTCACGAGGAATTAAAAATTGACAAACTTTCCGAATTCGTTACTAAGAGAAATAAAAAGTTCTATGAAACGGTCAAACTTATTAACAATCCGATATATAGTAAACTAACACCTTCTGGATTACCTCAAAGATGGCAGAATATTGAGATTTAGCTTTTAGTATTAGGATAAGGTTCTACTTGAACCAAAAGGTGAGATCCATCACCTCATTATAGATTCATAGAAGATATTGTATATTGCAGGTATTATAGAGATATCTGACATCCTTAAAATGCATAAATGCCGAAAAAGGAGAAAATTTAAAAACTAAGGTTTTAAGAAGAGCTAACAAAAGGGGCAAGGAAAAAAAAAAAAAAAGTGCATATATTGGTGCAATTTCAAGCGTTTATATGTTATATTATACACCTAGTCAAAAAAGTTCCCATGCACCATCCTATTAATTTTCGGGGCTATTTATTTTTAACCTAACAATATCTTAATGTAAAAATTATTAATAATAATATTAGATTAAAAAATATATATATTTTTTTCATTTTAACATCAATATCAAACGAAGCAGAATGTTATTTGTTAATGATTGGTAAACAAAGTTTACATACAATTTCAATATTAATCCTATTTGTTGTACTATGACCGCCTATCCAGAGTTTTCTTTATAACATATGTTCATAAGTTTATGGGATTACAACTTTATACTAACTTTTACAATTTCTTTTACTGCATAGTAGCTTTTCTAAAATATTATATAATCAACGGTATAATATACTTCGATGTTACTAATAATGTTTCAGGAATACTTTCTTGATGATTTGGTTACAGAAACTTTATATTTTCCATCTAAAGAAAACGTAAATTGCAATGTATTTGAGTTATAAACCTTCGGGAAAAATAATCTAAATTATAGTAAAAGCCGTATCAAAATCCTTCCAGTGGTTTAGGTGTTCGCCGAAAACTTAGCAAACCAACGGCGAATGGTCCGTTCATTAACACTCCCTTCCCCAAACGCCTTGCAAATATTTCTAGTGGCCTCAGCTGCTGAATGGCCGAGTTTAAACTCTTACAAAAATATCACTCGAAAATCGCGTTTTTTCATGTTCATATTTACAAGTATACTAAAAAGTGGGTAATTGATTGGGCAGCTAATATTTATAATACAAAGGTAGAGGATTAGTAACTGTTTACTTTAAATATGTAAACATTCGGAAGAAAACAACAGAGACCTGCAAAATCTTTTATGTATTTCAGAAACTATAAAAATGGGCATATCATGTGAAACAACCAAATAGACAAATAAAGGAATGTGCTTACTTTTTCTAATGAAATTCCCAATAGATTATCAAGTTATAAAGACTCCTTTTTTACGCGTATTCTTCCGTAAAATGACTTGCTTTCACCCCTGTCCAGCTTCAGCCACCCCTATAATCCCCAGGGAGAGTTGAAACGGCACTGGAACCAATACCTTTCTCAAATTACGACTATTGGAGTCTTGGCATTGGTTATTCTTTGGGCACCCTTTCAGTGCCCACTAGATATTAGTTCTTTTGATGCGGTGGAATAAATGTTAGGCATCTTTAACTAGGTCACTAGTTGAACTTGAATTTTTTTGGTTAAGCCTTTGTAAAAAAAATAAATTGCCTCCTCCCCCCTCAAAATTCGAGGGCTACTATTTCAGGATAGGTAGAACACGAATAAATTTTAAAACGTTTCGGCTGTAATGCCATCTTCAGGTGCAAAAAAACAATTTTATATAACTTACTCATGGCTATTCATACATGATGCTTCTGGGTGTAAGTCCCCACTCACCTTAGATGAAATTGTTCTTTTGCACCTGAATATGGCATTATAGTCGAAACGTTGTGCATCAATATTTAACAAAAGAGAAGTGAAGTTATATAGCAGCCTCCAATTTGATTTAATTCGATAAGTTTCTTTTTAATTCAGTTATTTTTGAAAAAAAAAAAATATATATATATATATATATATATATATATATATATATATATATATATATATATAATTTTATTTGAATTGATTCGGGTTTTAGGTCATTAAACTATCACTCCTACTTAATTTTCTTTATTTGGACGTTTCGATCCTCCGTTTATGTTTATACATAGGATCCTTAGTGTAGTATGTTGGTTACATTTTCCATAAACCATCCACCTCTAGCCAGGTACAATATATTATAAAAACATCTTACCAAAGAATTTCATTGAGCACCGGCACACCAAATTCTTTGGTAAGATGTTTTTATAATATATTGTACCTGGCTATAGATGGATGGTTTATGGAAAATGTAACCAAAATACTACAAAATGTAACCAATTATGTTTAATTGCAGTGTTGAAAAGGATCCTATGTATATACATAGACGGAGGATCGAAACGTCCAAATAAAGAAGGAGTGATATTTTAATGACCTAAAACCCGAATCAATTCAAATAAAATTATAATATAAAAGGGTCGATGAATTAAATTCTTCTATATATATATATATATATATATATATATAGGTAAGTTTTTTATTAACCACATTAAAATAAAGGATAAAAATAAAAGAAAAAAAATGAAATTTTATCCAGTTAGAATGCGATAAACGAAAATAAAAAGGAAAAAAAATCTTGCCTGTATATAGGCTTGTGATCCGTTATTTTCGGAGATAGAGAAAATGTTATCATTTTTTTAATCGAAACAATCTTAAATAATCTAGAAAAAAAAATCTAAAATAATTAGATAAGAGAAAAAAATAGAAATTGCATCCATAAAATCGCCCATAACTCAGTTATTTTTGAAGATGGAGGAAAAAATATGTAAAGAGTTTTAGAATCAGTAAAGCACGATAAAAACAAAAAAAAATGATCTATACATTTAAGTCACAAATTATAATAGATGCTGATTATTTCAATGTAGAAATACGCCAAAGTTAAAAATCAGCAAAGGACACACCGTGCACTTCACTCGTAAACTTTTAACTAGGCCATTCAAACCTTCAGCTTTCAGTCAGCGGATACCAGTATGTTCCGACAACGATTAAACCAGCATCATTTGCTTGGTCGTAATGAGCAATAACATTTTTTGAAGGGCAGCATTGAATGAAGTGCCATTGCTAAGCAGTTAGAGCTGAACGGCTTGCTCATGTAGTCATCCAAAGGTAAGTGAGTTATGCGTATATTTTAAAAATAATTTTATTTTTATTTTAAAAGGACTACAGCGGGGTCGTCCAGTGGGTAACTAATGGCCAATGGTTTCTAGCTTCGAACCCTGCTGTGGTAGAATGATTATTTATTTTGTTACTTCTGTGGTGGTGTGACCCTATGGATAGGGAGACCACCACGAGACTCTATAAAATGGGTACCCAAATTCTAAGAAAAAATCTCTTGGTCTTATCACCATACACGGCCATTGACCTAGAAACAATATAAATTCCTATTTTTAGTAAACCCAAGACTATTCATGGATTATAACTATACAGGATATGGTCGGGTCGGATCTGTCCCGCTACTTTCAGAAATAAGTTTAAACTAAAAATAGGGTTAATTTTAATAGTATAGCATATTATTTTATATGATCAACCACCATATTAGTTAAAAACAGAAAAATAAACATTTGGAATCATGTAACTGTTGATAAATTAATTAATATTGCTTAGGAATAAATAATGTCTAACGGCTAAGGAATAAAACAATATATAAAGGATAAAAAAAAGGTATTATATATTTAAAGTATTATAATAACCAAAAGTCATTAATAAATAAAACAATAGGTAAATTAACAAAAAAAAAAAAGGTAAATGAACAAACAAAACTTGTGAAAAGCTAACTCTAAATTTGTAAATAGGTTGTAAATTATCTTTACTATCACTTTCCACTGAAGAAAAACTATCTTCTAGATCATCATAATTTATTAGAAAACAAACTTCGTCGTCGGGATTCGACGCATCAGACAGAAAAGCCTCATTGTCGGATTCCTTTCCTTCCATTTCTTTTAAAGCTTATCCTGGAGTTCAAATAAATTAGGTCAAAACGTTAAAAAATAGGAATAACATTCAATTAAAATAAATTG
This sequence comes from Piezodorus guildinii, assembly GCA_023052935.1. Taxonomy (NCBI): domain Eukaryota; kingdom Metazoa; phylum Arthropoda; class Insecta; order Hemiptera; family Pentatomidae; genus Piezodorus; species Piezodorus guildinii. The sequence goes on along the minus strand of CM041296.1, from coordinate 109,464,551 downwards.
AACTAATAATCCAAGAATTCCACGTCTATATCCGATAGAAATTTGGAATGGTGCAGTGGTCTTCAAAGCTATTGTGCGAATGCTATTTACAAAAAACAGATCGGGTCCGACCATAACCCCTTAGAAGGGTTAATATTTCAAAAGAGTAAAAATATCAGGTATTTAACCTTTATTAAATAACTCTGATATATCATTTGCTTATTTTTAAACATTGAAAGCAATTATTTTCTCGTCAATCTGAAAAAAAAAAATTATCTTTAGGTGATTAACTGAATTTGAAGCTTAATGTGTTAAGAGGTAGGCTCTTCAGAAGGGTTTACTCATGTCTTAATAAGATTATAATTAACGCATGTATGTATGACGTACATAATTTACTAAACTTGGTTCTACATAATTATAATACAATTTTGTTGTCATATCTTAACCTGCCGTACAATAATATTATGAAGGGTTAATTGAATAAGTAGAAAATTAAAAAAAAATCGTTAGCAAATCTGTTGTATGTACTTCTTTTATCCTTTATGATACCATGGATTGAATATTGAAAAAAAAAAAACAAACTTTAAATTTAATAGTATTCGATATAAATATTACGAAGAAATGTGTTGAAATAAAAATTTTAATAAGTTCTTTCTCCTCTTTTATAATAAATGCTTAATGGCATGTTCATGGCTATAGCGCCCTCAAAGATGTGGAAAAGAGAGAAGCGCTAGGATCTCTAGGGTTCTGCTTTTCCCTTCACTTTGGAAAGACGTGCATGGTCTGAGATTCTTCTGCCTGATAGTAATGTTTGTTATGTTATAATAATCCTGCTGGGGAAAACAAATTTTATAAAGTGACTACCCTAGGTTAGAGAAAAGAAAAAAAAAACAAAAAAACAAGAACATTTTGCATTGTAGTGGTGCACCTAGGCAAATTATTTTTATTTTTAAATATGTTAATCAAGTTGAATTATCGATGATAGCAGCATAGGAAAAGAAATGATAGTTATTGGAAATACGAACTATCACTTTTTAACGTCGCTCACAAAAGGTGGTACACAATATTGGTATACTTATCTTCTAAAATTTTCATCTAATAAATAACGTTATCTAATAAATACTTTTTCCCGACTATTACAGAATATTATTTATTCTGTTAATTCAGTCGGGGGGCGAACCTAGGGTATGGAGACCCTCCTGGGGCAGACCCAGCCTCTATAAAGTGGGTACCCAAATTAATTGGGGAAAAACCTGGCGGCTGAGCGCGATTAAGGCCTAATCACCTCATTGCACGGCCGTTGGCCTTGAAACAGTACGAATCTCTATATGTACTGAGCCCAAGACCCTTCATGGGTTGTAGTGGTACAGGTTTTTTTTAAATAACGTTATAAACGTGAAATTTTTACAAAATAAAGTTAATTGAAACTTCCATTCTAATTATACTACAGTGTATCAGATGCCTGCGGCTCCATGTTCAAACACCTGTGTGACATGTGACACATCTTGTAAGATAACACCAGCAACTTGCACCTAATGCTAGGGAGGACATCCAGCTAACTATCGTGGGTACCAAGTACTGAAGGAATTGAGAATTCAACCTCCACCACCAAAATCAGAGGAATTTCTGCATTTTCGTCATTAAACTTCAAATGAGCCATCAACTCAGATTAATTCTACATAATAGAGTTTCCAGTTCAGTAGCTGAAAGATCCGACTCTACCATAGGGAACAGCACTCCAGCCACTAGAACTACCACTCCAGCCATCGGGACCACCAATCCAGTCACGGGAATCATCAGCCCTCCAGAGGGGACACATTACCCTTACGAACTAACAGACTCGGGTGTGAGAAGAGAATTTTTTCAGCATACGTCTTCAAAAAATCTTCATCGCAGAATAAGAGGTTTGGATAATCTTGGCCTTCCCCGAATGACTCCTAAAAAATAATGATAGGATGACATAGCATAAAACAGTAGGACTTAAATGAGCTTCAATGCTAGACACACAAAGTAAAAAAAAAAAAAAAAAAACTGAAGAGATTTTTCCGTTGAACAAATTTTTATAAGCAAAATAAATGTAATTATCAAGAAATTATTCTAAAATTTCTTGTTTAAAGTGGAAAGAGAAAGAAAGCATTGTAAAGCAAAAAATATCATAAGCCCGTTAAAATTAAACAGTCAGACGGCTTCTGTGCGTACTAGTTGATAATTTTAGTTTTTGTTCTTTCTGGTTAATTTGTGTTGATATGTAACCTTTCTTGTAATATGGTGCTTAAGCGGAACTGTTGAAAATATTTCTCACAATACTAATCAATGCAAATTTAAAAAAAAAATATCAACTGACGACTTTTCCAATAAAAACTTATGTATTCTAGATGAAAATTCAATTATAATTGATTAAAATTACTCTTTTTTACTTTAACTTACCTATATATGAAATATATAGTAAGGGAAAGTATTGCGATCGTAAAAATGTTCGAATTCCAGTTTTCAATGGAAATAGGGTCCCGCTTAGTCCAAATAACCGAGTCCCACAAAAAGGTGTGTGTGTCCGAGTGTGGTAACGCCCGAAAAGGACTAATTTGCTATTTCAAAGGATATGCCCGATTTTCATATTTTAAGGACTGTTTTAATTTTTTTTTTTTTTCATTCTAAGTTAAAGTCGCCATTCTCGTTGAAAGGATTCTTAACAATTGACATTTATTGTAACCAGGATACGGTTCAAAATGGAAGAGAACCTCCATTTTTGACTCGATTCTCCTTTTAAAAGGATACGAATCGAAATAATTCACTGGTAACTAGGATTACCATACTAAAAAGGACACTTTTTAATATAGAAACTCTCTTCCCGATGCAAGAAGCTGCCCGAAATAACTTAAGTCTAACAGTCCAAATAACCGAGTCCCACAAAAAGGTGTGTGTGTTCGAGTGTGGTAATTGTTGGAGGATAAGAAAAAAAAAAAAAAAAAAAAAAAAAAGTGTGGTAACTCCCGAGTGTCCGAGTGTGGTAACTCCCGAGCGAAACGAAAAGTCCTATAAAACTGAAATTTCATATTTAAAACAACTATACGCCCGAGATGTTACAGACACTTTTTCATTTAACCGGAAGATCTACCGTTTTACAATTTTCTCAAAAACGGCTCTAACGATTTTGATTAAACTCTATATATCGATGTAAAATTTAATGGGCTTTAATATAATGTAGGTTTAATTCTGATTGAAATAGTCTGACAGGGCTTAAATGCCGATATTTAAAATTTTATTCTTCTAAAGTACCTTTAATTTTATAGATTACAAAAAATTTGGAACATAATCTTATAAGCATTGACAAATAACTGGTAAGTATGCAAATTGAGTAAATTTGATAAACAAATAAAGGAGAAAAGTGCAAACATATTTTTTATGCAATATTTTTGTTTTTGAACACAAGAATAGTAATATAGATGTATAATATACGGTTGGGTAGCTAAAGATTTTAGAAAAAATATCATCCAATACACGAAATTTTAAAGTTTAATAGAGACTGACGAAAAGCCGTAAAACTATTTGATTTTTGTAGATAAAATATAATAGATTATTTATAAAACATATGTTTCTAATGAAATATGAAATATGAATATGAATTGAAGTATGAAGAATAAGGTTCTCTTCCATTTTGAATCGTATCCTGGTTACAATAAATGTCAATTGTTATGAATCCTTTCAACGAGAATGGCGACTTTAAAATAGAATAAAAAAAAAAATTAAAACAGTCCTTAAAATATGAAAATCGGGCATATCCTTTGAAATAGCAAATTAGTCCTTTTCGGGCGTAACCCACCTCACCCACCCTAATATAGACAGTTAGACTTAAGTTATATCGGACAGCTTCTTGCATCGGGAAGAGAGTTTCTATATTAAAAAGTGTCCTTTTTAGTGTGGTAATCCTAGTTACCATTGATTTATTTCGATTCGTATCCTTTTAAAAGGAGAATCGAGTCAAAAATGGAGGTTCTCTTCCATTTTGAATCGTATCCTGGTTACAATAAATGTCAATTGTTATGAATCCTTTCAACGAGAATGGCGACTTTAAAATAGAATAAAAAAAAAAATTAAAACAGTCCTTAAAATATGAAAATCGGGCATATCCTTTGAAATAGCAAATTAGTCCTTTTCGGGCGTTTTTCATATTCTTGATACTTCAATGCACTTACTTTATGTAACCCTAATCCATTACAGAACATAACAGCGTAGGAATGAATGATGAAAAACATTTTTATCACATGTCAACAACCTCTGACTTCATCCATACGGAGGAGCTTGATTTAATTTCATTCGTAGATATCAATAATATTATTTTAAGGGATAATATTCGTCGCATCTGATCGCATTTTTAATCAGATCAGATATATGTATACATATATGTGTATATATATATATATATATATATATATATTTTTTTTTTTTTTTTTTTTTTTTTTTTTTTTTTTTTTTTTTTTTTTTTATCTTTTCCTCCTATGGTAACCCCAAAGAAGGAGAGTTTATTAATATTTTGTTTATATACATGTTCCATGCCTATTTTTAGGCACACTACACGTAATCTATGTTATATTTCACAAATTATTAAGTTTACATTATTTTGATCTTCATTTTAAACATTATATATATCGAAAAATAACAAAAATAAGATTAATTTAGCATCAATCAAAAATAACTAACAAAAGAAAATAGCTTATAAATAATGTTAATTACATCTTTCAATATTTTTCAAAATTAGAATAAAGCAACTAAATATATACAAACAAAAAAGAATGAATTTAGCACATAAGAATTACATAGACTGAGCTGCCTTCCTACAATCAGTATTAAGTTGGTTGAAGTCTATTTTGTTAACGAAATTTATAAAATATATATATATATAGTATTTGATTAGTTCTCAACAATTGATAATTCATGTTTTCTGCTGTTTCTAGGTTTCAGTTAATAAATAAACAATTTTATTTATGCAACGTTTCGAGAATTTATTGTTTTCATATTCATAACTTAACAGTGTAAATACAAATATCAGATCTTTCTTTGTTCCTTCATAATTGTATATTTTTTACAAGACTTTAATATATAATATATTTGATTACAACACTCTCTTGGCGTCTTCTACACCCCTTACATCGGAGAACTTTCCTTGCATTTTTAAGTCAGTGGAACTCCATTCCTCTGCATTCTTTGAATACCGACTTACTTTCTCACATAGAGTCTCTTTAGTTTGAAATTCTTTATCATTTTTACAACTTTTTTTTTATGAAATTCCTTTTGATATTTTTTCGCATTCAACCCTTCTATAGCGTTATGAAAAACATTTTCTCTTTACCTCTTTATTACTTTATTAATCAATTATTTATTTAGTACTAGTGAGTGGTCCCTGCTTCGCTCGGTTGCAATTTATTTATTTGATTACAGTTTTAGGTGCCGTGTACAACAACAATGGTTAGAGGCACCGTGGTCATAAACTATTTACAGAGATGGGTACAATTTATTTTTTCTCAGAAAAATGAACAAACTTTCTTGATTCTTTTGGTCCAGTGTTTCCTTGTAACTTTGTAGAAGAGACCATGTTCTGCCTGAACTATACAGTGGGCATTCCATCAGGATGTGTTCCACAGTTAGCTCCAAGTCACAGCGCAGGCATCTCGGCTGAGGTTTCCCTTCAAGCAGGTGCCCATGTGTCAGTCTAGTGTGTCCAATCCTCATTTGTGTTATTATTGATTGCTCCCTGCGTTGTCCAACTATCTGGGGTAGTGGTCGCGAAACTCCGAAGTTTCGCTTTAACTTGTTGTTCTCCGGAACCTTAGACCAATAGGTGCACCATGCTTCTTTGCATTGTTTCAGTATGGCTGAGTTGAAGTCAGTCCATAGCGTCTTGACGTTGGGAATAGAAAAGATGGAACTTGCTTCTTTTGCGCCTGTGTCAGCCAGTTCATTCCCCGTAATTCCTACGTGGCTTGGCACCCAGATAAATATAATTTTTCTTTTTGTTTTAAATATTAAATTCGAAATGTGAAATATTAATTGATTTCCTGAATAATGAAAATTTTGGATTCCCTGGAGAGCCGAATAGGAGTCACTGCAAATTAGAAACTGACTGTGGGCTAAGTCTTCAATTAAAGTCAAAGATAGGTAAAGAGCAAAAAGCTCGGACGTGTATACCGAATAAATGGAAGGGAGACTGTACCGAACGGTCTCATTAGGTAAAACGACAGAACAGCCGACTTTATCTAGATGTTTAGACGCGTCAGTATAAATACAGGTATAATCTTGATAGGTGGCTAAGAGAGCTAGAAAGCTTTGTTTTAAGATTTCTGGAGGATTCGTTGATTTTGATATGGGTTTCAAAGAAAAATCGAAGGTTGCTGGGATACTTGTCCACGGAGGTAAGGGGTTTGGAGTGGAAACATAAAATTTTGGCAAAGGAAGTGTGTCAGATAGTGGAGGGTAGTTAGAAAGGCGGGAGGGTAAGTTATATCGTGAAAAGTCAAAGAAGTCCGGCGTTGTTTTTAAGCGACCGAGAAATTTTAAGAGAAGATAGTGCCTACGGAGCTCTAGAGGCCACTCATCGGCTTCCCACAGTATGCTACTGATAGGACTAGTCCTGAAAGCCCCGGTTGCCCTACGAATCATTGCGTGGTGAACAGGGTCCAACCTACTTAATATTTTTTTGGATGCATCCCCGTAAATTTCGCAAGCGTAATCAGAGACTGGCCTTAACAAGCACCTATATAGTCTCAGCAAAGAGATTCTATCGCAGCCAAAGATTGAACCTGAGAGAGTTTTCATAATATTGCATCTTTTAGATAGTTTAGCCAAAAGAGCATCAACGTGTAGTCTCCAGGTCAATCTTGAATCAAATGTGACTCCTAAATATTGAATAGAGTCAGCCCTATTCAGACGACGATTCCCAAGGTAGACTTATAATGGCTGTGCACAATTCCGTATTTTACATAAATGGACTGCAGTTGATTTCGTAAGGCTAAACCTAAAACCATGACTAGAGGCCCAGGTTTCCAGATTTTGTAATGTTCCCTGAATCACATGTTCTCCAAATTTTACGTCGATAGAGCTGTAGTAAATGAGTACGTCATCCGCGTATAGTGCGACTCTAACAGGTCTTGTTATGAAATTTCTTATGTCATTAATGGCAATGTTAAAAAGGGTAGGGCTTAAGACAGACCCTTGTGGTACTCCGTTAGGTAGATCAAAATTTTCAGAAAATGTGGAGCCAGCTCGAACATTGAAATTTCTATTGGTAAGAAAATTTTTTATAAATGAGAGGAGGTTACCTGAAATGCCCCAATTTTGTAAAGATTCTAAAATGTTGGTTCTCCGACACGAATCAAAAGCGCTTTCCAGATCTAAGAATACCGCGAATACATGCTGATTTTTGGCAAATGATGATTTTAAGAATTCGTTAAATTTGAAAAGAAGGTGTGTAGTTGATTTGTATTTCCGAAACCCACATTGTTCTTTGTCCAGAATTTTTCGGGTTTCTAACACCCAGAGAAGGCGGCGATTAATCATTTTTTCGGCCAACTTACATAGAACCGAAGTGAGTGCAACAGGTCTGTAGCTATGAATTAATTTTGGGTCTTTATTGGATTTAAGTAAAGGAATTACGGTTGCCGATGACCATGTTCTGGGGAAAGCTTTATTGGTCCACAAATTATTAATCAATCGGAGTAACAGATCGATAACTACTGTAGGAGACTTTTTAATAAAGTCAATATGAACCTGGTCCGGACCTGGAGATTTCGAACGAGAAGTATTTATACTGTGTTGAAGCTCTTCCATTGTAAAAGGTAAGTTGTACGCCTCGGAATCATGATCAGACATAATGGTTGGTTATAATTGGTTTTGATCAGGTGTGAATGTATTTTTTGAAATGTCGCACAAGTATCGTCCAAAGGCATTGGCTATATCTGTAGGCTCGGTAAATGTGTCATCATTGTAAGTTAAGAGACGCGGAATCCTATTTATTGGCCTCCCTATAATGGCTCTTATCTTATTCCACACAACTTTTGGAGAGATGGTAGATGAAATGGAGGATATAAAGTTTAACCATGATGTTTTTTTCGCCTGGTTAATAACCCATCGAGCTTCTGCTTTAGACTTTTGATAATCGATATGATTACTCAAAGAAGATCGAGATTTGAGCTGCTTTAGGGCCTTATGCCTTTTTGTCAAGGCAACGCGACACTCAGTTGTCCACCATGGGACCTTTCTTAAATGTTTTGGGGATGTAGTAACAGGGACGAATTGTTCAGCAATTTGAATAAGGGTAGATGAAAAGTTTTCAAGATTTGTTCCGTGGCATGGTGAAATTTTAAAGTCTTTAAAATGGTCATGACAGGTTCGCGTATATTGATCCCAATCAGCTTTGTCGATCCTCCATTTTCCAACAAAGTGTGGGAGAAATGGGAAGATTTCCAGAGATAGCAAAAGAGGCATATGATCACTGCCGGCGAGATCACAATGAAAATAAGACTGAGGGATGTTAGGAAATGAACGAGAGGCTAAACAGAGGTCAATGGAGGTCCAAGATTGGTGGGCTCGGCTATAGAAAGAGGGTTCGCACGGGCTACACAGTATTAGAGAGAATGCATCAATTACAGCCTCAATAATTTTTCCCCTAGCATCCGTTTTCCTATTAATGCCCCATGTCGGACTGTGGGCATTCATATCCCCCATCAAAAGGAATGGAGATGGAAGTTCGAGAAGGAGGTCACGTAAATCATTGTAAGTAACTGTGTCAGTAGGGTGTAAGTAAATCGAACAGATCGTGAACTGTATAGGAAGATGGACAACAGCGGCTAAAGCTTCTAGTTTAGAATTTAGATTAATCTCAGTGTAACCGACACCTTTTTGAAATGCAAGAGTGACCCCACCGCTAGCCCGAGCTGACCGAGAGGTGGTCCTATTGATGCAGTTATAGGTTTGTTGTAAGATGGATTGGTTGTCTTTTAGATGGGTTTCTTGAAGAGAAACAATTGAGGGATTATATCTGGATATTAAATATTGTAAGTCATTATAATGGTGAAATACACCATATAATAAGATAATAAAGATAAAAAAGCGGTAGGTTATATGTACATGTACGGTTATATCAGCGTATCATCATTTTTATCTATAACTGATGTGTTCTTAATATGATTTTGAAGTGCTTTTATGACTTTCGTGAACCTAGTTTTTAAACTTTTTGTAGGAAGAGAAGGGTATAGGTCGGAAAACATTTTAATTGTAGAATCCAGATCGTTTGTTATTTCCATGGTTGCTGATACTGGATCTTTAGTTATGATGGAATTTTCTAGCAGCGTGAGTAACTGAGTAAACGAAAGAGGATAGTTTTTATCCGGGCATCAAGGAGTTGTTTTATAGGGAGTAAAGTGTCAGCTAGGGTATTTTTGTCGGAACTAGTCTGGTTAGTTGTAGTAATTGTATTACTATTACCTACCACCGGTGTTTGATCCAGTCCGACACTAGCGCTGTCTGCGGTGGTTTGGTGCTCTATTGGTATTAAATTTTGATTTAGGCCATCATCTGGTACCCGTTGGTTAACCTGTTCCTCGATAGAAGGTGAAACGTCAGTGGGATCAACTGAATTTATTTTCGAACCGTTATCTGTATCTGGAAATGAGTTATCAATTGCGGGTGTTGAAACATTGGAATTTAAGTTAACCTTACTATGGGCAATCGAAAGTTTATCTTTGCCTGTATTTTCATTTAATGCCGGAAATTCGTTGAGTGCTGGCGGTTCAATGGGTTTGTTATCGGAACGGAGTGTGGGACACTGTGAGGTGAAATGCCCCTCTTTTTTGCACCTATAACACGCCCCTGTATCCTCATTAAAGAAAACACGAAACGACCCTTCTTCGGTTTTAATCACTAAAGATTCTGGGAGACTTTCGCGACTTTCAGGAGTGATATAAACTTGTCTCCTCCAGCTTAAAATGTGGGAAAAAACAGAGTTTTGGACACCTACAGACAGGAATTGAACTGGTGACACAGGCGCAACCTTAAATTGTTTCAATGCCTCTTCTATCGCACTGTGGGGTATGCCTGGTTCTACATTGGATATTAATATTCTTTTAGCATGGTTAATCAGCCTTCTAATTGGTATTATATTATCCCCTAGTTTCAAGGAAGTATTTGTCTCTATTAATTTATCCACGTGATCTTTAGAACTAAGGTGAATACAGATGCGGTTGTTGGAAATTCTTGAGGCAAACCTAATGTCCCTTGGAGCAACGAATTCTGAGAGTTTCTCTAGATATTCTATTAATTTAATGCCGTCAATACTGTTAAAAACAATAGCTTGGTCTCGCTTCGGGAATGATTCTACTTTCTTAGAGGTTATGGAGGCAAAGGTCTTACCTTCGGTACCTGGTTTCGTCGCATTCTGGTCTGTGATAGATTCAGTGTTGACAGAGGAACTAAGATTCTTAGGATTCATAGTTTATAACAGGATTAAACACTAATTTCTTGAGTAAAACTTATTAAATCACTGAACGAGTTGGGGTTATATGTTGTAACTTATAACTCCAGCTGTTCTCCCCGGTTGCAATTTAAATGTAGTTTCATTTGTTTTTAAAAAAGCTCTGTTTGACCGATTTAGAATTTATCACAGAAACTATACTGTACGCAAGATTTTAGAAGCAATACTACGTACGAAATAGTTAGAAAATTGTTAAAATAATAGAAAGTTGTTATAAATCCATAAACTTTAAAGATGATTTCATGAAAACAGAAAATGAACTGTTTCATTTCAAACCAAATGCAATTTAAAAAATCTAATTAAAAAAAGCGAGCAACACTCGAATTTTACCGACCTCGACTGTTAAAATCAATTTAAAAACCATAAAATATACGTGGATTTGAAATATATTTTAAGTTGATTTCAATAAAACGTGTATTTATTTTTGTTAGAAACATATAATTTATATTAAATAATATAACTATATTAAATTGTTGATCAATAATAAGTTTATTCCCCATTAGTCACTTTATATTACCTTTTACAACTTTCTGCATCAAATAATATTTTATCTACAATTTTTCTCTTTCCACTACGTCTTTATTACTGTTGTTATTATCAAAAGGAAAAAAAAAAACAAAAAAAAAAACGTAAAATAATAGTTTTGCTCTTTTATCCATTAGCTAGTTATCAAATTCGTCCAACTTGTATATTTAGCGGTCTTTTATCAATTTCATTAAGATGATATTGCTAATCTTTTGGAATGTACAAAATTAAAAGTAGTTTAGAGGAAGAAAATTTAAAGTGACAGGCAATTAAGCTCTGTCAGACTATGTTGTTTATTCGTTTAACGTCCCTTTTATGCTGCTATGGCTAATCGGACGATGCTACAATGGAAGTCCTAAATTTTGCCTATCCAGGTTTTATTAGGATAGGGATCGTTAACGAGTACCTAACAACGCACAGGCTCGGGACCACCTGTTAACGTCCCCTCAGATGGACGGCATAACTAAGGATTTTTTACTCCCATTAAAAAATCCTAGGGCCACCCGCGGGTTTGAATCCACGACCTTTGGCATAGAAAGCTGTTATGCTAACCACTACGCTATGGGTGGCCCCCTCTGTCAGACTACTTCCAGATTAAAACCTACATGATATTAAAGCCCATTGTCATAGTTTTACATCAATATAGCGAGTTTAATCAAAATCGAGCCGAGTTTAAGAAAATCGTAAAAAAGTGCAAAATGCATGATATAAAGGGCTCTTCTGGTTGGCCGATTTTCATAAAAAAGTTGCTGTAACATCTCGAATGTATAGTTGTCTTGAATATGAAATTTCAGTTTCGTACGACTTTTCTTTTTTGAGCTAGACTTACCACACACACACAGACCTTTTTTTCGGGACTTGCCCATTTGGACTCAGGGGACCCTAAAACGTCTATTTCCGCCGAAAACTTGTTCTTACTATATATTTCATGTATAGGTAAGTGAAAGTAAAAATAAAATAACAACTAACCGAATAAAATGGAGACCGTTTTTTTATTTTGTATTCCCATTTTTTTTTCTTTTGTTCCCCCTACCTCGCCTTTGAAGGCTATACGAGGTTTCTCGGGCCAGGAGGTGAGGGCGAGGGATGAATGGTGAAATAAAAGTTCCCCTAGGAAAATGAACGAAAAAGAACTCGGAATGATTTCCAGAGGTTTCCAATTACTTGTCCCTCTGTGTTGCTAGGAAACGCGCGTTTAAATTAACGCGCGATAGCTCGCTCAGCTACTTCCCCCTTTATTTTTTATATCCTGCTTAACCTTGCTGATGTAAGAAGTCATAATTTTTTTGTTATATTTTTTTACCTGATTGATCCTTTTAAATATAAGGTTCTCCCTGAAAGTTAGTTTTGAATATTCCTGCTCTTAAACCTCTTTTTCTCATCCATGTCTATACTATGTACTTAATATTGATTCTAAAATCATGCCTACTGTAAGGAAAAATATAACCTATATGATACTGTACGGTGGCAGCACTATATCACCGTATAACCTCTCCCATTACAAAATTATATATAACATATGTACTTAAGTACATGGACATATAAGGGCATTCGATTAAATTTTACAACATATTTGATTGTACATTAATGTTTTAAAATCATATATTATACGTCTATATTACTACTAATATTTCTGAAAAGTTTTTTTTTTCCATCACAGAAAATTTAATATCCGCATCTAAAGAAAAAATGTATTGTAATGTATTTTAATTATAAACCTTCAGGAAAGAATGCCCTTAATGATGGTAAAATCCGTCGCGAGACAGAGATAAATTAATAATTTATTTATTTAATTTAACTTGATTAATATACAAAATGTGTCTTTGGTGTGCCAGATGTCATCTAACGAATTTTTTAAATGTGATTGAAATATAATATTTTATTATTAAATATCATAGAGTGGTTACTAATATAATTTTTTATTTTTTTTATATTTATATTTTATTGAATTTTACAACTGTATTAACATAAATACAATAAGTAAAACTGTTGAATTGGAATAATGGGCGTGAAAGGCTTGTGAAGAAACTACCCAGCGGTAGAACTTCGATGTTTATTTAAGTAAGTAGATCCCGAGGCCATCTTCTTTTCAATCGCCTAGGAGGGTTGTCAGGAATATGTGAGGTTGATAGGTTGCGGACAAGAGGGTTTATATGGGTTGGGAGTTTGGAATTAAAAGTAGTATATCTGGTAAGAGAAAGGTCTGCAACAAATGGGATATTAAGGTCGTTATGGATGATTTTATTTGTGACGAAATAAGGAGCATTTAGGATTTTGCGAAGGATTTTGGATTGTAAGGATCGGATACGGGAGGAATTAGATGGCTTAGTAGAGCCCCAAAGATCGATGCCATATGTCTAGATGGGTCTGATGACGGTAACATAAATGAGCTTTTTGTAATGAATTGGAAGATTTGAACGTTTGTCGAGTAAGTGTTGTAGTAATCGGTATCTACGGGCAGTCTCTTGTCGTTTTAGTCTCGTGTAAGGATTCCATGTAAGACGTTTGTCAAGATGGAGTCCTAGGTATCGGATTTGTTCAACAGGTATGAGTGGGGTATTATTAAAGGATACAGTGGGGCAGGAGGTCATCGGTTTGCGACGAAGGGTAAAGGTAATTTGGAGGAATTTATTAGGATTTATTTTAATCCTCCACTAATATAATTTAAATTAATTTTATGACGGAGAGTATAGCCTAATCTATTTAGCAAGAACCGATAGGACTTACAATGGATCGCACACGATCCAGACTTTAGTATAGTTATCATATAATACGTGAAACATGAACTATTGCGAACGCCACCCTAAGTAGACGTTATGCAACTATGTTATTCTGAGAAGGAAATGTGTCCCAAAATAAATAGTCCGAAAATAATTTAATTACATTTCATAATCAGTAACCTTCTAATCAAAGGTATTGATTCCCCTGATTTTGTCTCACTCCCCTCCATAATTTATATAATATTCAGTAATCACATTTTTTTTAATTATTCGTAAAACAAATAATCATTAAAGCTGATTTTATTTTACATTATGCTAGTATTAAATTGACAATATCATATATTCAAGAATAAAAATATTTCCCATGAAAATGACTATCGGGAAATTACTGTTGGTGTTAAGTTTTATTATTATGGCCTCCATGACAAAGAATATTTCTAATAGCATAATATAACATATAAAAACGCTACAAATTATCACACAATAGTTTATTATTTCCAAATAACTATATTAGGGTATAACTGTTTATATACATATTTAAAGCTGCTGTTAAAATATTTTCGATTTTTCTCTATCTTCAACATAACCGAGTTTTAGTGTAATTATATTTATTATAATTTGTGGCTTGAATATATAGATCGTTTTTTTTCTTTTTATGTTTATGGCACTTTACTGATTCTAAATTCTATTCATGTTTTTATCTGTAAAAATAATTGAGTTATAGGTATATTAATGTCTAAAATTTCAATTTTTTTCTTTTCTTTTTTATCTGTTTTTTTAAAAATTATTCGCGTTTTGTTTTGGGGAGGAGAGAGGGGGTTGTTTTTGTTGTATAATTGTTTTCTCTATCTTAAAACATAACTGAGTTATTGGATTAAATCACTTTTAATCGGCCGCTTTTTTAAAAACAATAAGCTGATATCAGCGTCTAAGTGTTAGGTTCATCGTTGTGTGGTTAAAGAATTAATAAACAAGCTGTAGTGTTCCTGACTGTAAAAACAATATCCCTCATGGATTCTTTATAGTTGAACTTTATAATAGTTTTCACTGACCTATATTTATACTCTAATACCAATTTTTTCTTGAAATAATTTTATTGATGAACTTCAAAATCGGAATTATATACGTATCCGAGTAATATTATTACACTACACTAGACACTTAATCAATATATAATCAATTCAATTCCAGGTAAATAACATATTGTTCCAGTTAATCGTGTTACAAGGTATGTGGTCTAGTTACAATATGTCTGACATACTGGATTCACTCAATCGCTTTAGCTATTGTTCTAGAGATTCCAAATTAGTGTTAATTATAGAGAAATTTATTATTAGGTTAAACATTTAATGTTTTAGGCCTACTTTTATATTCATATAGGTAATTTTAAAAATAGAAGAATAAAAAAATCAACTTGAATCTGGTACAGTTCCAAAATTGTATTGTGATACGATAATGATAGTGTTTGAGAAATAAAAATGATATTTACAACCTATCTCGAAAATATGTTTATTTATTAATTAGTATCTTACTCACATTAAGCAACTGGTGAAAATTATGGAAAATTCGACTTAATTATGACAGATCAAAACACATATTTACCCTACGAAGACGTACCTGACGTCCAGTCTTTATCGAGAACAATCCTAACCACAGTACGTTGTCCCGTACTATCCTTCGACAAAGAATGACATAGGGCCCGCACGTAAAAATGAAAATAGAAGATATATAAAAAAAAATAGTCTTCAACTAACTTATTCACTTTTTCAAAATTAAAACTGAATCAAAAACTAAATATATAGACTAACTTACTAAAACCCACTTTAACATACTCACAAATATTCGGAATAGGAAAAAAATACTCACTTGAAAATATATCTGTGGCGGTTGTGAAAAACTAGATAACTCGAGTTATAACTATCAAAAATGAGTTAACTTCATGTATCGCTCCCTCAGACCTTCTCCCACGTCGTGTCAAATTGGTTAAAGAAATTTCTTGGTGGAAGAAATTTCAGGTGGAAAGAAAGCTGTAATTAATAACTTTATTTTGGTATTACGCAAAAGTTTAAGTCGCTCACCTGTAAAATGAAAGATTTTGACTTAACCACTTATTCACGACCGCCACAGATATATGATAGGTAGAAACAATCGGGAGTCAGTTGTTTTAAAAATATTTTGATTTTTACGACGTTTCGGCTCAAGCATGTGAGCCAGCATTAGGACTGCAAACATCAGAACAACAAAAGAGAAGTATATCAATACAATGAAAAATGAAAAATTATGAATGTAGTGACAAAAATAAAAATAATCATCTTATTATTTATCACATTATTATTATTTGTATGTATAATACTTTCATATGGAAAGCAAATGATCTAAAAAAAAAAAAAATATCTTATGCACTAAATTGTAAAAGGAAATATACAGTGAGTGTTGACATAATAATATATATTATATAATAAAACACACTTTTTTATCAAAACTTATTATAAATTAATTCTAGAGGTAGATATTTGGGCTGATATATTTCTTACAGATTTTTTATTCTTTCATCATATCATCGTTTCGGGATCTCACCCCCATCATCAGGACTCTGGTTTTAATTTCTGAATTTTATCTGTTTATCCAAACTTTGTCACTTTTATAAAAAATTAAAAAAAAACTAAACAATAAACATAGTCAGTAAGTGAAAAATCATGTATAAGCAGGGCATTACTCAGATCTTTGTTATTTTTATTAGTTTGTTTATTCCTTTAACGTCACTTTTATGCTACTATAGCTAATCGGACGATGCTACAGTGGGATTTCTAAAATTTTGCTTATCCAGGTTTTATTAGGATAGGGATCTTTATCGAATGCCTGACATCGCATAGGCTCGGGACCACCTTTTAACGTCCTCTCCGAAGGACGGCATAACTAAGGATTTTTCACTCCCATTAAAAATCCTAGGGCCACCGCAGGACTGAGCCCGCGACCTTTGGCATAGAAAGCTGTTATGCTAGCCACTACGCTATGGGTGACCCCAGTTTTTTTTTTAATTATTTTTTTATGGGTGACGAAGTTTCTAAAAACTGATAAAATTCAGAAAGCTAAAACCAGAGTCCTGATTAAGGGGGTGAGATGCCGAAACGTTGATATGATGTAAGAATGAAAACTTAAGAATTCGGAATAAATTTATCAGCCCTATTATCTACCTCAAATATTATGCCAACTCCGTTAATAGGAATATAATATAATTAATTCTTTAACGTTTCCTCAACTTTAACTGTATTTTCAAAATTCCTTAATTGATTTCAACAACAAAAGTAAGTAAAAGAGGTGTTTATCGCTGACTAGATTTTTTAGTTAAATACATATTATAAAAATAAAATACATAAATAATACAAAAATCCTAAATTAGCAAGGATTATTGTTGGTTTTCGATTGAGTTTCATTTAAAGTAGATGTAAATATATTCAGATAAGAGTCTTTTGTCGCAGTAGTGAAGTTGATTGCAGTCAAAATCAAAGGATTAGTTTAATGACAAAATGCTCTGGAAAATTCTCTTGTTTTAGGGATGAAATAAAAGGGTTAGTTATAACGAATTTATTTTTCGAATGACCTCACAAGACTGGAAAAAAAAGGAAAAAAGGAGGGAGGAATATGGTGATAGTTGCATTTCCATTCTGATGTCATATTCATGAAGCTAATACGAAATCAATTTTCGCTCTGTATTTATAAAGAGTAATTTTCTCCTGTCAGATGTCAGAGATAAATTTATTGTTGCATCGCATTAGCTTTACACGGTCTCGCGATGCATTTTCAGCAGTTCTCTGGGCCCATAAACATGCCCAAGAAAAAGATGCATTACGTGGCCTATGATACTTGCACCTTCCGCTTGGAGGAACACAAGGGGATGTAGAGGGAATCGTATGGTACCCCGCACCCCATCATCAGCATCCAATTATAATCAAGAGGCTTGGAATCTGTCTGTTGTTTAGGCGTTTGGAAATTATAGATTAATTACAATTATTGGTTGGAAGGCACCTTGATGGTTTACGGGCGATGATCAAAGAACTAAACTAACTTAAATTTCTAACATATCTTTATCTGAACCTGTCAAAACCTACTGTGACAATAACCAAACGTGCTAACGGCATTAGACAACCCTATATGAGGAAGAGAACATTGCTTACCCAACGGCACTCCTTCCTGATCTTGATTTTTCCTTTCTTTTCTTTTCATTAAGCAAAGGAGATCTGTCTTCCAGCTCATTTTCAGCGCGTTATTATGCCCATTATGTTTATTTTGAAAACTCAGATCAAGAATACCTTTTTTTTTTTTACAATAACAATAACAAATTTTTATTGATAAAATTACAATCTGTCCCAATTTGGACATCAATAGTAGTGCTGAAAGATATCATACATACTACATTCATACAATATTTACACACCATAAAATTACAATAAAATATATACACAATAATGAATCAATACAATAAGTTAAGAATTCTCTTATACCTATATACACATACACACACTCATACATACATCACATTGAGTGGAGAATCTAGCCAGTGCTAGAACTCCAATATATTTACAAAAGGTCGCGGGGCCACTGCCGTTTCAACCTTCTAGGTGGGTTGTATGGATGAGTGGAGCTGGATAGGGATTGGGCTAGAGGATTAGGATGATGAATGAGATTCTGGTGGAATTTGGAAAATTTGGATGGAATTAGGTCTGAAATAAAAGGAACATTAAGGTCGTTGTGCAAGGTATAGTTGGAAACATAATAAGGAGCATTTACTATTGTACGGAGGACTTTGGATTGAAAGGATTGAATGCGTTTGATGTTAGTACGTTTAGCTGTCCCCCACAGTTCAAGTCCGTAGGTCCAGATGGGCTTCAGTATTGTCCTGTAGATTAATAATTTGTTGTCAACTGTAAGTTCAGATTTTCTGTTGAGTAGTCGGTATAACTGTCCAAATCGTCGGTTGAGTTCTTGTCTTTTAAGTCTTGTATGTGGGTTCCAAGTCAATCTTTTGTCTAACAGTAAGCCAAGATACCGGACTGTATCTGAAGGAGGAATTGGAATGGAATTGAAGTAAACTGGCGGACAGGAGTTTCGTCGAAGAGTAAAGGTTACGTGTATGCATTTGGCTTCGTTCACCTTTATGCGCCAAGCATTACACCAGTCTTCGATAAGAGAAAGGTGTCTTTGCAGGTTTAAGGATGCTGTTTCAGGATTGGAACTGGATGATAGGATGGCGGTATCATCTGCAAAAGTTGCCAGAAAGGTATCAGGATGTGTAGGAATATCAGCAGTGTAAAGGATGTAGAGGACGGGTCCCAAGACACTGCCTTGAGGAACACCGGCCTCAACGGGATAAAGGTTAGAAAATTCTACACCACAGCGAACGCGGAAGGAACGGTTTGAGAGATAGGATCGGAGAATGAGGTATAGAGACTGGGGTAAATGGGTTTTCAGCTTGAAGAGTAATCCAGTGTGCCATACCCGGTCAAAAGCTTGCGCAATGTCCAGAAACGCACCAGAGCAATACTCTTTGCATTCAAGAGCTGAGGAAATATGGTCTACAACTCAGAGCCCCTGTTGAACTGTGGAATGCTGAGGACGGAATCCAAACTGATGGGAAGGAAGATTTTGAGATTCTAATATGGGTAGTATACGTTTAAGAAGAAGCCTTTCGAAGATTTTTGAGAGGATGGGGAGTAGACTAATAGGCCTGTAGGATGAAGTGTTGTTGGAAGGTTTACCTGGTTTTAAAAAAAGGATGATGGTGGAATGTTTCCATAACAGAGGAAAATAGGTGGTGCGGAGGATGCAGTTATAAATATAAGTAAGGAATATAATAGCTTTCTGCGGAAGTTGTCGGAGGATCTGGGGAGTAAGGAGATCGTGTCCAGGAGATTTACGGAGGGTCAGTTTGTGGAGAAGATATTTGACCTCAGAGGGATTAATAGCTTTAGGAGGTAGGGAAAGTGGGATTGGTGACATAAGAAAGTCTTGCACTGTTGCGGTGTGATTGGCGTGAGATTCCGGGTGAGGAGTGAAAACTTTGGAGAGGTGTGTGGCGAATTCCTCAGCTTTATCTTCATCAGACGCAGCCCAGGAGTCATCACCACGTCGGAGAGGATGGGAAACTTGATGGTATTTTAGGATCTTTTTCGTGACATTCCACAGGGAATTATCACGAGCTGATAGAGAGGAGAGGTAGGAATTAAAGGACTGGGAACGGAAGGTCGCCAACTCCCTCTTCAATTGTCTACAATAGAAGTTATAGGAGCGGCGATCTGTTGGGTGTCGGGTGCGCTGCCATAATGATCTTGCTCGGCGTTTGGTATGAATGAGGTCTATAATATGTTGTGGAAAATGATTTTGGTGAGGATTTATATTGGAGTGTTTAGGAGAGGAGGCAGTCCAGACAGTTTGTTGGATGGCGGTGGTAAAGGAATAGACGGAATCATCAAGGTCATCTGGGGTTTTGAGGGTTACTCTGAGGTCAATGTTATCGGTCAGGATTTGGCGGAAAAGGTTCCAGTTGACAGAGCCTCGGATGAATGATGGTGGAATGGGTTTTGGAATTGGAGTGAGAGATACTTTTAGGATCAGTGGACTATGGTCTGAGGATAGTTCATCAAGGCGAGTTATAGACAAGTTGAGGGAGCCTAATCCTCTGTGGATAAAGAAGTCGAGGATGTCAGGATTGCGGTTAGGATCGGTTGGCCAGTAGGTAGGGGAGTCAGGAGGCAGGATATTAAAATTTCGGGAGTTGAGTGCAGACAGCAAATTTCGTCCCCGAGAATTCGTGGTTCTGGAACCCCACTGCTGATGCTTGGCGTTTAAGTCTGCACCCAGAATGAAACGATTTCCTAAGGAATTCAGGAAGGATACAAATTCGGAATTGGAAATGGAATGTTTAGGAGGGCAATACGCAGATGTGAGGGTTACCGGAAAGGAAAAAGTCTTGATTACTATGGCTGTGGCTTGTAGGAAATCATAGGTGGGAAGTGGGAGTAAATGATGAGAGAGGGATTGGTGGACAATGATAGCAGAACCGGCATGGGCTTTGCCGTCTGGGTGGTCAGTACGGTATGTCATGTATTGCGGTATTTTGAAGTACTGTTTAGTCGTTAGTCTTGTTTCAGTTATAGTGCAATATCGATTGTTTTGTCTTGCAACAACGCTGTCAGTTCGTCAGTATGATTTCTAACACCATTCGCATTCCAAAGGAGAATGGATAAGGAGTTAGGTGAATTCATTTAAGGATTTTTCAAGGCAGGGATTAGATTTGATACTAGATTTGTAAGGAGTGATATAAGCGGCATAACAAGAGATTTGATTTCGGAGATGAACGATGACATTAGACTGGTAAGATCTGTGACGTTTGATGGTGGAGGGATATGAGAAATTTGATGTTGAGGAGTTTTTTGAAGATTAGGTAAACTTTGAGGGATAGATTGTTGTACAATAGATTGAGAATGTTGAGGAAAAAGTTGTTCCGGCAGTGCTTCGACTTCATGACTCTGTTTTCCACCTCCAAGCAAGTGGGCAAATGACACATTAGAATTTACAAGTTTAGATGGTTCTCTTCTGCTTCTGCTTGGTAAAGCTGTTTCATTCGGATCCTGAGGTTTTTGGTATCTGGTTCTGAGTTTCTTGTAGATTTCGCATCCCTTGTAGTTAGCCGGGTGGTCCTTGAGGCACAGAGCACATACAGCGGGTGTTGACCTTGATCTTGTACATTCTTCTGATTTATGCTGTTCACCGCATTTCACACAGCGTGGTATGTGATGGCAATAACTTTTGGTATGACCATATGCCTGACAGTTATGACACTGAACTATTTCTTTCTTTGTGTAAGGTTTTTCAACTTTTACACGGGTATAGTACAGTCTACTGAGGTCATAGATTTTTTCGACTCCTGCTGATGGTTCCAAGTCCACGAAGAATAGAGGCAGTGGACTTTTATCTTTTAGAACGTTGGTGACTTGCCTCACTTGGAATCCTAATTCTGTCAGTTCTTCTTTGATAGCTTCAACGGGTGTTGAGGAATGTAGGTTTCTGATTACAACCCTTAACGCTCTCTCCTGGCGCAGCTGATAAGTATGAAAGTCAGCTTTGGTCTCAGTCAGATATTTTACAATCTTTCTATAGGTTTCAGCAGTAGTCGGAGATATTTTAGTATCATTGGTTCTACTTATACAATAATAACTATTAGGATCAGTTACTTTGTTTAAATGCGCACACATCAGTTTAAAATTTTTAATATTTTTAACAAATATTGGTGGAGGTAGTGGTTCCCTGGGTATAGGAGAAGATTCCATGGTTTCTTTTTCATTTTGGAGGATCTCAAATGGATTCGGTGTAAAAAACGGGGATTCATCAGTTATTCCTTGTGATGATGTGCTGGGCTGTGGTTCAGATCCTAATGAGGTAGCTGACGCGGTCGCTGGTGGAATAATTTTTTTATTTTGTTCACGGCGGGGTCTCTGTTTTGTGGGAGACGAGTTAGAACCAGCAGATCTAGATCTTTTACTTGCAGACTTTGAGGACATGACTTGATGAAAATATCTCATTGATTAAGAAAATAATAATAATAAATAAATAATGAGATAAGAATTAAAGATAAAAGAAAGATAAGTTAAAGAAAAGCAAGCCCGAGCTTGCCGAGCTAGCGGCAATCAGCTGATCAGTGACCCTCCTTTCACTTTTTCGTGATTGTACAAAGTAAATTATAACTTTGCTTACCGAAATTTCTCAAATATTCACTGCCGTAGTATTCCTGAGGTCTAGTGATGTTCTCCAGACTGAATTCAAGCGAATTCCTACTGAAAAAAGCAAAAATCTGAGAGACGATGTAACGTATGACTGTTATCATCGAGCGCATCAGCTGATCCAAGAATACCTAGTGTTCAAAAATTGAGACATTGATTTTCAAAAGGTACTACATCCATACAGAAACCTCAACAATCTATCATTAATACATTTTTACCCTAGCTAATTTATTTATTTTCCCAATAAAATCTGGAATCGTTTTTTTACTATATTCATAAAATAACTAAATTATTGGAATAAAATGTGCAAAAAAACCAATATTAGAGGTACTCACTACGTTTGCAATAGCACATTTTGTGTGCTATTTTGCTAAACCCGACGAGTTTCTACAGTAGGGGTGCTCACTACGTTTGCTATAGCATGCTATTTGTGTTATGTTTCTAAACCCGTCGAGTTTCTACAGTTTTTTCCTGTATAAAATTGATGGGTTTAGCACAATAGCACAAATAGCATGCTATAGCAAACGTAGTGAGTACCCCTATTGTAATAAATGTCCTTAGTAACTTTTGGAAATCAACGTCTTAATTGTCTGTTCTTGAAAGTCAATATTTAGGGATTTGTTGTTTACCTACCAGGGAGCTGCACTGATTCATACAGTTTTTGATTGTTATAATTAGAGTTTTTCTAAGCGAATCATTTTTGCTGAGTATTAAATTGAATGGCTTTAGTGCACTGTGTTTTTTGCTTTTTTATTTATTTACATCACTTGTCTGCAGCTGTGGCTAATCGGACGTTGCTACACTGAAAGTTCTACATTTTACGAGTACCTGACATCGCACTGGTAAGGTATAACCTGTGTGTCCCTGAGTCATGAACTACTACAACCTTTTTACTTCTCCTACGAAAGACAGCATAACTAAAGATTTTTAACTCTCTTAAAAACATCCTGAGAGCGGCGTGGTCTTGTGATTAGAGCTCTAGTCTACAGTTCTCCGGGTCCCGGGTTCAAATCCCGGCTGAGGATCAGGGAGTAATCACCCCATTGGCACGGCTGTTAGCCAAGAAACAGTACGAATATCAATATGTACTGAGCCCAAGACCCTTCTTGGGTTGTAGTGGTACGGTTTTTTTATGTTTTTGTTTTTTTAAATATCCTAGGGACACCTGCTGGTCTGTATGTGGGGATTTGATGTTTACCTACCATGGAGCTGCACTGATTCATAAAATTTTTGATTGGTGTAATTATAGTTTATGTGTCTCATTTTTGCTGACCTGCAAATTGAAAGGATTTGGTGCAGGTAGGTCTGTTTGTGTATTCATTTAACGTCACTTTTATGCTACAGTTGGAGTCCTAAATTTCGTTTATTTCCAGTTTTAATTAGAAGGCTATTTTGCTAGCCGCAGAAGGTATTTTTAACTGCCTAATTAGCTACTCACATACCAATGCTGATGTATACAGTTTCAGTACCATTTTTAGTTTTGACGATTTAGAGAAAAAAGCTTTCAGTTGTTAGGTGGAGTGTTTATTTACATTTTGACATGTAGGATTAATTTATTCTCCTGTCGAATGTTTGTTTCGTTTGTTCCTTGTGACACCCTGAGGTATTAACTTATTGCCGATACAAATCGGTGGACAAGTGTTCGTCGTAACTATAACATATTTAAGGATAAAAACATTATACATATTTGATTAATCTTTTACTTTGCCTTTTCTTTTTACGTTGTTCCAATTATTTTATTAAAAAGAAATTGTTTAGGCATCTAGTCTGGACCCTAACCACTGCTCTCCGGAATGTAATAAACCTTTTCAAAATGGTGTTTATAGGCGCGTTATTCGATTTTTGGTAGGGTTAAAAACTTTGATTTCGTAGCCATGGTAACGTCATCAACATGCTATAGACTGGCGAATGCGCTCTGTGTAAATCTTTCTATTACAGATAGGATAGCGATATCAGTTTTTGTGAACGTTATCGATACCGGTGTAATATCGACAAACAAATAACGATATTTATAATACTTTATTTCAGTATTTAATTGAATTAAAATCAGTTGAAATTGAATGAGTAAAGACATAGAAAATAAACTATGTCTTAGAACTTACCTTTTACTATATATAAAGTTAATATAATGACTCTTTACTCTAAAATATCGATATATTTTAAATATTTTCAAAATATCACTTTGCATGAAAACAATTTAACATAGGAAGCAAAATCATGATGATCTTACTGTTAATATTCAAATCGTAGTAAAGTGAAATCGTAAAGAACATATTGATCATATAATCATAGAAATATGACATTCGAAAAATTTAAAAAAAATATATTTTTATTGAAATTTACAACTGTATTTTGTAATACAACAAGTAAATGATAAATACATAAAAACAAAAACATGAAGAGAAACTGCCCATTGGCTCTAGTAGTCAATCTAAACAAGAAGGTCTCGAGGCCTCTTCTTTTCAGGAATGGAAGAGGAAGCAAGGATTGAAATTAGTGGGTTAGAGTGGGAGTGGAGTTTGTCATGAAAGGATTGATACCTGGTTCGGGCCAACATTTGAAAATTAAATTAATTTTAATAATACAGTTTTCAATTAAGCACAATGTGAATTCATTATTAATTGAAACATATGTGTTTCTTTTACTTGGTAGAGCAACTGAGGTTATCTTTATTCCCAAATGGCTGAATTTCCTTGATACAAATGGTAGGTCAATCAAAAAAATGTGCCATGTGTACCACCAAATACACAGTCTACAGAAACATTCAGATTACGATGACATACTTCAAAATGATATATCTCTACAGGGTGATGATGTTTTACAATTAAATTAAACAAAAAAAAAAAAACATGTATTATCAACATAATATACTTTAACGAACCTACTCTTCTTTCCTACAAAATTTCAGTGCAAATCAGAAATTTAAAAAAAGTTTTCACTTCTATCGGCAGTCCCTATGATTGCCTGAATTGTAATTTTTTTTTATTATTTACTTTTTTCACACACCATCACTAAATTTACTCTCTCGAATCCTTCTTATTTTCGACTCTCAAATACTCTAGGAGTCTGGTAATAAATGCATCGGCGTAGGTAAGAACTCACACGTGTCCTGTAGTAGGTTTGTATGTAATTTCATATTGGTTATTAATTTTGAGACCCTTATTGCAAGATTTATTGTTTTTTCGCCATTAGTATAAGCTCAATTGGTAGGTAAATGTTTATACATTCCCAAAAGTATTTTCATCAATGGTCAAATATTTTCATTCTTCTTATCCTACAGTATTTGCGGGGATTCCTAGAAGAATTCTCTAATATAATAAGAAATATTGTATCAGGAGCTTCTGAAAGATCATTTATGAACTTTAAAAATATCATTTATAAGATTAACCAATAGTAATAAATTATATGTGTTAAGACAAAGTTGTTAGACAAATAATTAATAGATATAGTGCTAATAGTTAATCTTAATCATCCTCGAAACAGTACAGATATTAGATATTTAAGTTTTCTTATATAAGTTTGACACGCCAACTAAAGTATTAGAGCAAAGACTGTACTTCTTGAGTCTCAAGTGATATAAACTTTCCTTATGTTTCCCCGAATTCGTATTGATCTTTTTCCATCTAACTGGAAAGTAATTTATATATTTTATTGGATAATGATAAAAGGAAACACTATTTCCTTTCAGGTTTGATAATAAGTTAAATATATACATATATATATGTCGATATTATTTTATTTTATTTCATTTTTTTTTTCATATTCAGGTTCCTTAAAAGTCGTTTATTTTAGAGAAAGTTTTATTCCAGTTTTCAATTTTCTCCATTTTTTTATCTTTATCTAATAAGTTTTTGTAGTATCAGATGTACCAGACCATATTAGATTAATGTGATATCTACGAATGTTTTAGAAAAATACTACGCTACTTTTAGCATATAGTCAAGCAATTGGAAGTTTTTTAGATGTTAATAAACGTCGAATAACAATTACAGCTAGTGTAATTAAAAGTTACAATTAAGATGGCCAATGCATTATGGACAGTTTAATAACTGTATTTTTTTTTTTCATTTCCATATTTTAGAATTAGAAAAAGAGTGGGTGGAACCTTTGCGTACGATTGAAATAAAACTAAATAAGCCATATTAGAGTTTTAAAAAATATTTTGATAATAAAACAACATTAATATGTAAGAAATCTGGTGCGGGCAACACACGACTTTCACTTACCTCCATTTTTAAAATCAATGAAAGATTTTTCAAATACAGTTAGAGATAAAAATACGTGAAACTATTAAAGAATTAATTGAATTAAATTTCTATAGAAACATGTGTTTCATTAAACAGTCTATTATATTATTATCTAAAACAATCAGTTAGTTTTATCGGCTTTTTATCACTCTCTATTAACTTTTAGAAGCTTGTGTATGAGATAATATTTTTCTAAAATCTTTAGCTTTCCAACGGTATATCATGCATGTATATTACTGCTCTTATGTTCAAAAACGAAAAATTGCATTTAAAAAATATTTTTTCTGTTTTCTCCTTTAGTTGGGTATCGAATTTATTCAATTTATATATTTACTAGTTTTTCATCAGCGTTAACAAGATAATCTAGTTATTATTATTGAATCTACAAAATTAAAGGTACTTTAGGGGAAGAAAATTTAAAATATCGGCATTTAAGCCCTGTCAAACCATTTTTATCTAAATAAAGCCTACATGATATTAAAGCCCATTAAATTTTACATCGATATAGCGAGTTTAATCAAAATCGTCGGAACCGTTTTTGAGAAAATCGAAAAAAGGTGCAAAATGCATGTTATAAAGTGCCTCTTCTGGTAGGCTCATTTTTATGAAAAAAGTTTTGTCACGTCTCGGGCGTATAGTTGTCTTAAATATGAAATTTCAGTTTCATAGGACTTACCGTTTCCGCCCGGGAGTTACCACACACACACACACACACACAGACACACACACATACACACAGACCTTTTTGCGGGACTTGGTTATTTGGACTCAGGGGACCCTAAAACGTGTATTTCCGTTGAAAACTGGAATTCGAAAATTTTCACGATCGCAATACTTCCCCTTACTATATATAGTAAGTGAAAGTAATACGTGAAACTATTAAAGAATTAATTGAATTAAATTTCTATAGAAACATGTGTTTCATTAAACAATCTATTATATTATTATCTAAAACAATCAGTTAGTTTTATCGGCTTTTTATCACTCTCTATTAACTTTTAGAAGCTTGTGTATGAGATAATATTTTTTCTAAAATCTTTAGCTTTCCAACGGTATATCATGCATGTATATTACTGCTCTTATGTTCAAAAACGAAAAATTGCATTAAAAAAATATTTTTTCTGTTTTCTCCTTTAGTTGGGTTTATTTATTCAAATTTATATCGAATTTATTCAATTTATATATTTACCTGTTTTTTATCAGCATTAACAAGATATTGAATCTACAAAATTAAAGGTACTTTAGGGGAAGAAAATTTAAAATATCGGCATTTAAGCCCTGTCAGACCATCTTAATCAGAATGAAACCTACATGATATTAAAGCCCATTAAATTATACATCCATATAGCGAGTTTAATCAAAATCGTCGGAACCGTTTTTGAGAAAATCGAAAAAAGGTTCAAAATTCATGGTATAAAGTGCCTCTTCTGGTAATCTCATTTAGATGAAAAATGTTTTGTCACGTCTCGGGCGTATAATTGTCTTAAATATGAAATTTCAGTTTTATAGGACTTACCGTACTTTTTGCGGGACTTGGTTATTTGGACTCAGGGGACCCTAAAACGTGTATATCCGTTGAAAACTGGAATTCAAACATTTTCACGATCGCAATACTTCCCCTTACTACATATAGTAAGTGAAAGTAAAAAGTTATATCGAGCGTTTTACTTTATAAAAGCATTAATTATTATTCTTGTATTTACTGGAGAATTATTCATCGTTAGATTCAGTTTATTTCGCGAAAAATCGTAAATGGTTCGAGGTTGTTCTGAGCGGAAAGTAAATTTTAATCTCTACCCAAAGCATTGATATTCAACTCATGGGAATAGGTATTTAAAAGTTTTGAACCTACATTAGTGAAGTGGAGTAATTAATGATGAATAAATTTTATAATAAAAAAATCTGGTGCGGGCAACACACGACATTCACTTACCTCCGTTTTTAAAATCGATTAAAGAATTTTCAAATACAGTTAGAGATAAAAATGAGTGAAACTATTAAGGAACTAATTAAACCAATTTTCTAGAGAAACGTGTGTTTTATTAAACAATATATTATATTATTATCTAAAATAATCAGTTATATCGGCTGTTTATCACACTTTTTGAACTTTTACAAACTTGTGCTTAAGATAATATTTTTTCTAAAATCTTTGGCTTTCCAACGGTATATTATACATGTATATTACTGTTATGTTCGAAATGAAAAAAAAAATAATAGTTTTTCAGTTTTCTCCTTTAGTCGGATATCGAATGCGTTCACATTATATACTTACCTGTTTTTATCAATGGTAACAAGGTGATATGGTTATTTTTAATTAAAAGATATTTTATTAAAGATATTTTAGGCATTTAAGCCCTGTCAAACTATTTTAATCAGAATGAAACCTACATGGTATGAAAGCCCGTTAAATTTTACATTGATATGGCGAGCTTAATCAAAATCGTTAAAGCCGTTATTGGGAAAATCGTAAAAAGATGCTAATCGCACAGTATAAAGTGGCTATTCTGGTCAACTGATTTTGATGAAGAATTTTCTGTTACATTTCGGGCTTATTATGTTCTTAAATATGAAATTTCAGTTTCATAACATTTACATAACATTTACGCACAGGAGTTACCTCACACACACAGACCTTTTGTCGGGACTTGGTCATTTGGACTCAGGGGGCCCTAAAACGTGTATTTCCTTCGCAAAGTGGAACACGAAAATTTTCACGATCGCAATACTTCTCTTTACTATATATTTGATACATAAGTAAGTGAAAGTAATACGAGCTAGCCTTACAGTAATCGCAAATGTATTATTAACTATTAATTATTTTGGGATGTTTTTTTTAAATTTAGATTTGTATACATATACTGACATTCATATGTTATAAAAATGATTATATTCTAGATTGGCTTTTTCTATACTTTTTGTTAGTAAAGGGCAAGGTGTATAAATAATCAGGCATGTTATTATCATTATTAAGGAAATTGTTATTATCGCCATAATGTGAAAAGGATACGACTGGTGGCAAAAGATAGAACTAACGTTTCCGTTGCAATGACGTCATCCAAAGCATTCAGTTACCCCGTAGTCGCGCTTAAAGAAGTTTTACTTAAATAAATATAAAAATAAAAGTGAAAATAACTTAAATGATATTGGATGGAAATGTTCATTGCTTATCAAAGGAAATGTTTATGAAGCTCACTAAAAATAATACAAACATTTAAAGATTGCGTTGTAAAATTAAATTGAGCGTAAAACAGCTTAGGCCGGAAGATTACACTTAGTGAGAAGAGAGCCTTTTTATTCTGAATAATCTTAGGCAACTGTCTCACCAAATAGCCAACTTTTATGACATTTTAATTTTCTTACTTTTGTTCGTTTGTTAACGAATAAAAAGACATTAAAGGTAACTTTATGCTACTGCTAATCATAATTTTAAGTTTTATTACTCAATTTCCGGATTCCATTATATTTATTAGTCCGTCATAAGTTCAACGAATATTCAACGGAAATTATTATTCCGTCTGTATTTAGATGATAACGTAATGAAAATCATTATCAAACATAAGGAGCGAATATACTAGCGAATGAGTGAGGTTTCTATCACACAGCAGTTAACAGCAAATAGGTTATGGGTCATTATCAATAAAACGTACAAACGCTGTCCAAATGATTTTCCTCGTTCTAAAACTGGTTACTTTTCAAACTTTTTTTTTTTTTTTCATGCAGATATGTTTCTGATCTACTTGGTGCACATTTATAAATTCAAATAAATGAATTACTCCTGTATGAAAATTTTGAAGGAGTGTCCGAACGTCAGTTTGAAACGTCATTGCCTCACCCAGTCCAATCAGACTTTGCCAACTTCAACGTGGTACCCAGTCAAGGTGTTGGAAAGATTTAACTGGTTTGGTCCATTGCGTTCATACATACACCCTATAGTTTCAGAATACAGAATTGCAGGTTGTGAAAACGGTTATATCCGTTTTAAATAAATAAAACTGAAATGTCCAAGGGATTTTGCGTCATTGGCGCACCCCAAACGGTTTTTCGCGCTGTGATATCCCTTCAAGCCATAAAAAGGCGGGGAAAGGCTCACAGTAACCGTTACACCTTCGGCAAGTTGACCTAGAGGTTTGTAACCGCATCATGTATCTTCCGCGGTGGCAGGGAGTGAAGACGTACGCTAATGAGTGATTTTTATTGGCCGTCATTGTTGCACTCACTCTACCTCTGCTAGTTATTTTTAATTGATTAATCTTCTATTTTTCCGTGATAATGTTCAGCGTACTGAGTAGATTAATGTACTTCTTTGTTTTAATACTTTCTTTTGGTAAGAAAACTTCTTTGAAAACCTTCGATTCTTCCGTCATTGATGTACACGTCATTAGCGCACTCTACAAAATGTTGTTGCTGCCAATGATGAATTTTTTTAGTTGTCTTTAAACCTACTGCTCTGGTATAAAGAAATATTCTGGTTCACACTTTATCTTACTCAATTGGGTGCTGATCGTATATAGAAGCAATTTTTTTAAAATATTTAACAGATGAAAGAAGCGAGGACTATCTTAATTTGTTGAAAAACCTTCGGGATATCATTCCAAAAATTATTGTCTCACCACTAGATCGTCATTAGCTCACTTTTTGATGACTGGAATAATTAATTATTTTAATTAATTAATTATTAATAAAATTAACTATTTCGATAATTACAACGACTCAAGCTCTACTGAGTGCTACATAAGATCAGATTTCATACATGGAACACATGGAAAAGATGGACCAAAAACTTAACTTTTGACATTTTCAAGAAAGACTCAACATTTTGTACGTTTTGCTGAGAATGGTCCTTATGTGAAATGGATTTGTCATTGCTTTAAACATATTAAAATATTTTTTCCTTTCTATATTTATTTGTATATTTTTTATTCCATTTTTTTCCATAAATTATTTTGTTATTAAATTTATTTTATAATTCAGTGGCAAATCCAGTAGAACCACATAGGAACTGTTGATTGTTATCTTGGTTGTTTTGTGTGTGGTATAGTTTTCCTGTTGTTTTATTGCCCCTGGATCGATTTTTATATTCTTACGTTCCTGTACATTACGATGGCACGCTTCTCTTTTATTTAACCGTTTTGTATTAAATAAAAGCTAAGAGAAAAAGGCTGTTTTCTTCTAACAAATCATTGAAAAATGTGGAACTTTAGAAAAAGATTGTCGGCATACCTTTTTATGGGTAAACTTCTTTTAATATTTAACTCTCTACTTATACAATCTACATCATTAGCTATTTAATTTTTAATTTTAATTTAATGCACGATTTGTAATTATTATTTTGATTATCATATATATATATATATATATATATATATATATATATATATATATATATATATATATATATTATATTATATTATAATTATTATATTATATTATATTATATATATATATATATATATATATATATTTTTTTTTTCTTATTTTTTTTGTCTTCACTTTACCTTTTTAAAGTTGTTACATGTATACATTTTTAAAATCTCTAAGTATACCATTAAATCATGTTGACTTATTAATTCATTATTTCATCAGCTTATAATCTTTCCTTATTTTATTCTGTTATCACTCTTTAACTCACTACTTCATAATCTTTATTGTTTGCTTTTATTCTGTTAATTTTTCATGGTAGCTTATTTATCTACAACCTTTATTGTATTTTTATTCATGTAATGTTTAAGAACGAAGGAAGACCGGCAACGTGGGTCAAAACGATGGATAAGATTTACACTATTTTCTTATCTTCTATGACCGCCACTTCAGCTTTCTCTTTCTTCATATTTAAAAAAATGAAATTTCTGCTTGATTCAATCACACTTATTTCTTCTCTATGATTTATAAAAACTCCGATATTTTTAAGTAATAGGTCTGTTGTGTCTTTAATTAATTTATTACATTAAACTGGCAAAGTAAATTAATTAATAGATATCCTAAATAAAAACACTTTCAAGATAAAGAATAAAGAAATTAAATAATACAATAGAAATTAACATATATACGGGGAGCCGGTGGCTGAGGGGCTAGCGGGCTAGTCTCTCATGCTTTAGATTGGGAGATCGAATCTCCGTCCAGGAGGGACTTTTTCTCAAGCATTTAATTAAATGGGAATTCACTCAAAATAGAGATTTTGAGCCCCCGGGTATGTGAGACCCGACATCCTACTTGGTGGCCACTCACAAAAATAGGCGTAGGGGGTGATGACCCTACCCTCTAAAATTTATTCGAGAAACTTGATGTATTTTCCCACAGCATGTCGCGCCTGCTGAAATATATATATTTATATAAATTTTGCAAAATTCAATATTTTAAAGGATTGCAGATATTTTAATCCTGTGATTAATAACCCCTTTAGAACTTCTGTATGATTGTTCAATCCCATTCAATTCATTTGACTTGTAAAAAAAAAGACCCGGTTAGTTTTTTTTTCTAAATTTAACATGACAGTGTCCTACTAAGCTCTCGTAATTTTAGGGCATTACTATAAATAAGATGGGAAAGTTATCCTTGATCAGGGTACTGAGCAGCGTTGGTTTGAAAACTTTAGCAGTTGAGATACGACGTTGGGAAGGGAAAAGGGCTCCGCGCGACCATTAATGGAGATATTTTTATTTACCATCTTTTTTAGCGGAAGGTGTAAAAAAAGCAGTCGGCTGGTCGCTCATGAATTATGTATATAATAATAATAAATTATTTATTTATTCTGGGACAAGTCCTTTTAGAATAATATTACAAAGTACACAAAAGGAACTTTAGTACAAAAATGAAACCAAAAAAAAAGATTAAATAATAATACAAAAACAAAATGAACAATAGTAATAAATTAAAAGGCAGCTTCTAATAATTCTAATTCTGATCGTTAATAACAAAACTAGAGAAAAATAAAATATATGAAAATTATATACAATGAATATGAATGTACAAATTTTGATTATGAGGTGATAATCATAAGATAATTGGTGAGATTGCGCTAAGTCAACACACACTAAAATATTATATTTCAATGATCGTATCTGTATACTTTTTTACGAATTTTTATAGAAATTAACATGTATATATATATATAATGAAATGTAACGAAAAAAAAATTATTCTAGGATCAAGTCCCTTAGAATAAAGTCAATGGACAAAAACAAATCCTTATGGTCTGGTTACTTTAAAAAAAAGATCAACAATTCAATATACCTATATATCTATCTATCTATCTATCTCTCTCTCTCTCTCTCTCTCTATATATATTATATATATATATATATATATATATATATATATATATATATATACTAAATGTAGTGGGCAGTATTAAAAAATGGAAAAATGTTCCAATGTTGCTCAACGGGATAAAAAAATTATAATACTTATTAAAATTTAGCCCAATTAGAATTTGTGTTTACTAGAGCCAACGGCTGACTTTTTTCTCATTTATTATTTTACTTTTATAGAATTACTTTCCGTTCTTAGATGAATAGAACCCATCCATTTTTACCAAGTTTTTTTATAGAGGCACCACACCTCGGAATCTTTAAGTTTATTTTTATATAATTTTCTACCCTAAGAAGGTTTATAGCTCTAAAATTATAAAGCCCTTGAAGATTTTGCCTAATTTCTGAAAGGGAGACGTTAGCCGCAAGAGGTGGTGGGGGTGTGGGGGCGGTCGTAGGGTATATAAGCAAGCCACCCCCGGCGGAGCGGCCACACCGTTCTCTGTCCTCACAGTCGCTGTAAGTATACAAAGCATATATCGTCGCTATATATACGTATATAATATACGTCTATATACGTATATATTTTATATTACAGGTATTATCTTAATTTATTATATATAATATGTAATAGAAAAGGATCGTAATAGCAACTCGAGAATTTATCATGAAGATGAAAAACTCAAAGTCAACATTTTTTTTTTTTGAAACACACCTTATTCTAAATAAACCTAAAATTGTATTTATTTTACTAACTGAAAAAAGGAATAAATTTTATAAAATATTTTGTAAATAAGTAGATTTATCGTATAATATCATCTCCATTGAATATATAAGAATGTTATTCATAATATGCAAGTATAGAGACAAATAAATACTTTTTTTATATTAGAATTTTTCAATCCATTACTAGAATCTAATTTATTTAGAAGCAACATTTCTTCCTGGATTCCTAGAAAAATTTGATAAAAAATTGATAATCATGCCTAATATATTCTTGTCTTTGTGACTAAAAAGACATTATTTTTTTTTTTTTTTTTTTGTCATCAAAATATTTTTTGAAACATATAATTAATTCAAAAAAATATTTAAAAAAAAATTATGTTTGAAAATTTCAAAATCTGGTTCCGCTCATTTCAAAATTATACATTATAAAAAAAATAGGTAGGATCATTAAGAAATATATACTTTTGTATTATTATTAAGCTTTTAATATTTTCATTTCATTTTGGAATTCCCACTAAAATATCCCAACAAATATTTAAGATTATGTATAATTTTTCTTACATTAAAAGCAAACTCCACCTAATAATCTAATAAATATATTGAAATATTATAGAAATTATATTTATTTTATGAACTCTAAAGAAAGATTAAACCACATTTCTAAAATAAACAATATATAAAGAAAAAAAATACAGTTAGTATCTTACAAAATCATGTTCTTTCAATCTTTTCAACAATTTATTTGACACAAATTGGTTACTTTAAAAAAAGAAGAATATATCTGATATTTGATGACAGTTCATCATATTCACTTTATACACTCTAGAAATTGTTCTTAAATATCCCCGTTCATTAAAAAAATCTTTAGTTGAAACGTTTCCAAACCTTTATATTTGGAATTCTTTTCTTGAATTAATATATATTTTCAGTCTATTTGATATATCCAATAATTTGAATTTCTTTCAATTATCTTAGAAAAAAAATAAGTAAAAATTATAAGGAATAAATTCAACAATAATGTAAAAACTGTAAAAAAGGATGTAGTTCACCCTGTTTACTTTATACATTTTAATAGATAGATACAAACACAATTTGATATATATATAGTGTAAAATAAAAACCATTATTCACATATAATAATAAACAGCTTATTGTATTTATTAAAATTATAAAGAAGAAAATCAGTCAGGTGACCAGTAGAAGAAAAAAACAATGAAATAGTTTATTTATTTTTATGAAATCAAGTACTTATTGTATTGTGAACGTTTTGACTCACCTTGTGGGTCATCAAAATGGTTCCTTTCGAAAAGAGATCTAGGACAAGAATGATAGAGCATTGCCCCAGTTAAAAGTTATACAAAATTTATTTATATAAATTAATCTAAAGAGGAATTAAATTACGCCATTTATATCAATACATTATGGATTATCGAGATAAATAATTATAGTTACATATAATATAAAGTTCATATTATACATTCATATACTATATAAAATCGATAATAATGATTGTTTTATAATATTTCGTTCTATGAAAAAAAAAATTAAAAAAAAAAGAAGAGAAATAATCTTATAATATGTATGTATTAAGAAAAGGTAAACACTTATTTATGGATTATAACTTTTTAATATATCACTAGTATATAAAACAAAATAAAAACTTGATAAAAATTATTTACACAGATTTAGCTCATCGTGTTTAATTTATGTACTAATAATTATTAAATATATACCAACTCCTAATATATTCGCTATTAATATATTTATCATATAATATCATGTCCGTTGAAAATATAACGATGTTTTTGATAATATTAAGCATAGCAAAGAAATATTTATAAGATTTTTTTTCTTTTTTAGTCTATTACTATAATAAAGTTTATTTTGAAGAGAAATTTCTTCCTAAAGTCTTAAAAAAAATAGATTTACAATTTTTTCATTATGTTTTCTTCATATGTCAAAGGAAATCATGCATAATATTTAAAGTTTTAATCTTTGGCTCTAAAAAGAGATAACTTAATATGGATAAAATAACATCTATGTCAATACATTACATAAATCCAAATATTATACATTATGTCCATAATAGTAAGTAGAAACGTTTATGATGATATGAGTGTTGGTGCAGTCATCGAAAATTCCAAATACTTGATACAATAATGGTTTCCACTAGTACAGAGTTTGTATCTGTTAATTATTTTAATTTCTTCTTTATTCTTTAATTTTGAAACCCCCAAAATTGTCATGGGCCGCAAGGGTTGAAGTCATAATGAATTGGTTCATTAATTTTATTTAATTATAATATGTAATTCTTGCTTTTTTGTTTTTATTAAAGAACTAAAAGCTATTTATTGTGTGTAATATACAGTTCTTAAGTTAAAGGTATAAAAAAGTAAACTATAGACGGTATATTGAGGAGAAGATAATGCGGGGTGCGGTCATCAAAACACTTAATTATGTAGAGACTTAACTTATCGTTCCGACGTTTTGGCCTAAACTTTAGACTATCATCAAGGCGGTTGAAGGTTAGGTTCCACAACGATCAACAATATATGACTTTAACGCTGGTTGTAATCTCTCCTTCAATTGCCGTGATGATGGCTTAAAATATTTGCCAAAACGTCGGCACAATAAATTAAGTCTCTACTTAATTAAGTGTTTTGACCGCACCCCACATTATATTCTCCGCAATATACCGTCTATAGTTTTTTTTTTTATACCTTTGACAAATAAAAAAAAATAGTTAGAACTTAAAAATTGTATATAATACACAATAAATAGCTTTTAGTTCTTTAATAAAAACCAAGAATTACATATTATAATTAAATA
Organism: Piezodorus guildinii; assembly: GCA_023052935.1. Lineage (NCBI taxonomy): Eukaryota > Metazoa > Arthropoda > Insecta > Hemiptera > Pentatomidae > Piezodorus > Piezodorus guildinii. The sequence continues at coordinate 109,426,976 of CM041296.1, read as the reverse complement.
CAATTAATATACCAATTTATTATGACTTCAACCCTTGCGGCCCATGACAATTTTGGGGGTTTTAAAATTAGAGAATAAAGAAGAAATTTAAATAATTAACAGAAAAAAAAACCTGCGTACTATTTGAAACCAGTATTGTATCAAGAATTTAGAAGGTTATAAACATTAAACAAAAATAATAGTCAAATTCATGTTTCATTTTAATTTTAAAATTAGACTTTACATTATGAAATTGTCTCTCATTTTGCTTAGAAATAAATTTTCTTCACAGCCTTATTAACTCTCAAATAAATTATTAAATACTTAAATTCCGTTTTCAGCTCCTCGTTACTAAACGAAAAAGGTAAATGTAAGCCAATGATAAATTAAAATTATTTGAATAGATGGCGAATGAGAGCTACACGCATTCTTAGCGTTTTTTTTTTTAATAATATTTATTTGTTATAAAAATTGCCATAATAGTCATTGCTTGATTAGTAAATTATATTACAATAGTGATAAGCGAATGGAAGTTAGGACGACTATAGGATCAGGAAAACCCTTGGGCGCTACACTGGGTAAAGATACCGACGTTTATAATTAAATTAGACCCTTCACTTAATTTCATTTTGAACTAAAAATAATAATTGTAACATAAAGACAAAAATGTAAGGCATGTTAATTCAATAATTAAATAGTAGTCTTTGCAAAAGGCAAAGAATCTATTAAATAAATTAATTTAGTTCTGTAAAATATAATTTATTTTTTTGTGAATATTCATTTATAACTATTAAAGAAAAACAAATATGAATGAAAGAATCACAAATTAAAATAAGTAGTTATAGAAAATTTACAATCGAGTTTATTATAATTAATTTTGCTTTAAAAATTTAAAACGTGAAACGATGTGCACACTATATACATACACATATATTATAATTTAAATTTCATATGAAAACGCTATTCAATTGTACTTTTGTAAACAGAGGTTCTTCTAAAAAATATAAAACATCATTTTATACTTCATCAGTGATTATCCCAATATTACCTTTCTAATATTCGCATATCACACAATAACTTTTTTTTTTTTTTAATATTCTGTACTTATTAAAATTTAACTCTCCAAGAGAGGTGAAAATCAGTCAATGAAGATATAAGTGGTCGGGTCAAAGCTCATTAAGATATGAGTAGTACGAAAAGTTTTGAAAAAAGAAAAAAAAAAAAAAGGAAATGATTCTGATTGATTTTATGTTAGAGTTGCCGATATTATTCAATGGATATAGTCGATATCGATATACCAATAATAATAATAGGCTTACCGAACCAGAAGGTTCGATGCCGATACCACCAAATTCCGCCTATACAGACATCGCCCAATGTTCACCGTTCAAGCCCAAGCCCCCAAGATCAGCCATAACGCAATCCTCCCATCGACGCTTGGGCCTACCTTTCGGACGCCTACCAGTCGAATCAGCGAATACCAACATTCTCAGAATCCGTTCCTCACCGAGCCCAACAACTTTACTCGCCCATTTGAGTCTCCGCGATGCTATCAACTCAATTATATTCACAGGATACAAGTTCCGCATAGTCTACCAATAGGATATTATTATTGAGATCAATGGAAAATAAGTTTTTCCACGGAACTCAATTGAGGCATTATTCTTTTCATCTGACAAAGTAAAGCTAAATAAAAATGTTCCTTAACTCCAACAAAGACTTAACCTTTTCAATAATGCAGATATTTATTGTAGAATAGTTGGTGCAACGAGTATTCCGTCTACAAAGTTTAAAGATTTGCATATCATAATAAAGCGATGGTACTTTGGAAGCTACGGGTCAGAAAATTTGTAATTATATATAATAAGTGGAAATAATCAGGAGGCAGTCTTTTTTTTTAAATATTGTAATTTTGCCTAAATTTCGGCTCAAGCTTGTGAGCCATCATCACGGCATTACTGAGCCATGCCCAAGCATAAACTGCTATAAAAAAAAAGTCAATATGTAAAAACATCAGATCTGAGCAAGAGTATTGCTCAGATCTTTGTCCTCAACTGGATTAAGAATTAGACCAATTTATAACTTGTATATGGTTATTGTTATTACATATTGTGAAATTCATGAAAACATTTTATTATTTAATTATTTATACTATATTTTTAATTTTGTAATTAAATCAGAGTAGTGGCAACTTAACTGTCTTGAGTCAGTTTTAAAATTCACAGTGCTATCTATATTTTTATTGATGTATATGGCTTCTATGGTCTTTCTATTTTGTTTATTTTTGACTATTTCCAAAATTTGTGGTCTATTGAGTATCTTCTAATTGAATGTCTGGAAAGTTCAAGAAGATTTTTAGCCTACATGCTATCTAACATATAAACAAATTTAAACAATTACAATGTGCGAAATATGAGATATGATAACTAAATAATTATTTTTATATCTGTATTATATATTGTTATAACTTCCTTGACTTCCTGTTTATTTTCTGTTATATAGAGATTTTAATTTCCTATCGATTTTATATTATGAAAAAAAAAAAAAACATCACTCGCTTAATTTCTTCTCCGTTATATTGTATAGATGTTTTTACGGCGTATAATTGCAATTATTAATTAATAGAATACCTTATAATAAATATTTTTCCATTTCATTAAGTATACTTCGGAGGGCGGGTCATCATCGACGGCTGCTCCTCTTAAATTACTCTAATTGAGTTCGTGGCTTTTAGGTAAATTAATTTAAATGATCCCGGTTTCATTATTTTTGCAAAAAGTGTGATTTTTTGTATATTCGAATAAATGTTTCATAGATAGCAGGGAATCATAAGTCCCAAGACCAAAAAGATATGGGTGTCCGCTCAGTGGGTGTAATTTTTCAGAGCAACACAGAGTTTTCCATATGCAATGATGTTGAAATGATGTATACATTTTTTTTTTTAGTTTTTAAAATAATAATTCGTGAAATATTAATACAAACAAGGACAAACTACATCTCAACTGATTTCGATGAGTTTTCTTATTTTTAGTATAAAATGTTTGTTTCTTGTTTAGCCCGTGGCTGAGTGGCTAGCGCTAGTCTCTCATTCTACAGCTTCTGAGTTCGAATCCCAGTCCCGACGGGGCTTTTATAAGGATGTAAAAAGAAAATGGGGATTCACTTACAACCCAACCCCCGGGTATATGAGACCCGTCAGCCAAAGGGCGGCCACTCACAAAATTAGTCGTAGGGAGTGATGACCCTACACTAAAAATTGCACCGTGAAACGTGAGTGTAAACGGCCTGTCGCGCCACTGGAAGAAGAAGAAGAATATAAGAAAATAGATTAATACTCTCGTGCACTGAACCCAAGATAGTTTATACATTTCTTTTATATTTATTGTTCATCGAGATGTCTCTGAAGAGCGCCATCTTAAAGCAAAATATCTGGTAGTTATGCCTTGTTTTAAGGATCGAATTAGACCACACTGATTCGTGAGGTTTGTGCTAGTTTACAAAACAGCGAACTTGCAGTATTTTTTTTTTTTTTATGTACCTTCTGGTCACATATAAAAAAGTAAATAGTTAATCATAGAGGCAAAATGGAGATCAGAAATATCTCGAAAAATATTAACAAAATCAAATAGTGTAAAGAAGGAATCGCGGATGGGGAACTTATCCCGTGAATCTATGTGGCGATTGTTTATTTTATGACCAAAAAGTGAAATAATTGTAAACAGGAATATTTCGTCTGTTATAGTGAAATGTTATCCATTTTCAATCATGTAAGTGTTAAACTTCCATAAAGTTATAGTACTTTTGATGTGCATAAATGCACATACAACCAACCATTTTTTCATAAGCTTGGTTTTGCTTAAAATTTTCAGGTCTTGGTTAGTTGAGCTATATTTGGTATAGATTAGTATTTTCTTTTACAGTATTAGCTATATCTATAATCAGATAAATATTCAAGTATGATTTTGAACAAAAAAACTGATTATAATCTTTATGATACGTAGATTTTTTGTATTCAATTTTATGTAAATTATTCAAAGAAAATTAATTTTAGTATAGTTGTTTTCTCACTCAAATACAACAAATAAAAATTTTGATTGTCAAACAGAATTTTTTGTTTATGTCATCTCAATGTTGAACCCATGGTTAGACTTTTTAAGTGCAATTTTCCCCATCACCTATGGGGTACGTTGAGCATATTTGACTTTCTGCATTTAAAAAGCTGTTTCTCTTTAATCGACTTTTATTAATAAATTACTACGAAAATTGTTGTGAAGAGATTAATTAGTAACCTATCATTATGCATAATGAGCCATTAAGATTTATGGTTGAGGAGCTATAAATGCTCATGTGAAAAAATGCTCAACCAGCCCCACCCTACTCTATATTTAAGTTATATAATCCTAACTGTACATACAATATTTATCAAAAAGACCGTAGGAATAAATTATTATACAAACAATTATTATATATATTTATAAAAATCAATATCCAAATTTACTAACATGGAAAAGTTTTCTAAATTGTTCAATATTACTATATAAATTAATATTTTATTTATAACATATGTGCACTAGTGTAAATATAGGTTTCAGGAGAGTGAGATTTGGAGAGATTGCTTGCCCGAAGTAAGCCAAGGAAACGTAGCCAAATGTATCAAGGAACAAATCCCATCTCCATCCTTTTATATAAGTTTGAGTAAAAATATTATCTCAATACCCAACATATAAAAAAATAACAAAAACTCTTGAAATGCTTTTACCTTCTGAATCATTCTTCTTATATTTAAACAATATGTTTCTTAAAGCAGAATATTTAAAGGTAGATTTAAAATATTTCAATATCCTGAGGAAAAATGTTTCCAATCAGAATTACTCGATAAATTCTTCGATATGGTTTTGCCTTTATTAGTTGCGGTGTTGGTGATTCGACATTATTTTTCTTAAATAATTCTTCTAAAGCTCCTTCGAAAAATTGAAAAGGGGTTTCATAATCTATTTATGGCACTTTCGGGGAAATCATAACAAGGTTCAAAATGGATAGTATAAAGTAGCAGTTCTAATTAGCCTATTTTGACCAAGAAGTTCTTAGCATCTCAATTATCAGTTATTTAAACTTATATTTTTTGAACTAGGCTTGACAAAACACACACGCGGACTTGCAGACCTTATTGCGGGGCCAGGTCATTTGGACTCGCTGGTGACCATCACTAAAAGGGGTATTTCCGGTGAAAACTCGAATTTAAAAATTGTTTTTCCTTAAAACATATTTCATATATAAAATACATGTATGAGAAAGTAAAAAAATGAAACAATACAAAACATATTTATTAATAACAATCCAAAACATGCACAACAAGCTAAAATTAATAAAAAAATGTTCTACTAACTAAATAATTTTTTTTTTTTATTTAAAAGAAATTTACAACTGTATTATACAATAAAATGCATTAAGTAAATGTGTTAATTGATCAAGTAGGCATGATACAAGCATGTTAAGAAACTACCCAGTTGTAGCACTTCAGTGTATTTTTAATGTAGTAGGTCGCGAGGCCATCGTCTTTTCAGCCGCCTCTGGGATTATCAGGAGAATAGATGGGAATGAGAGTTTGCGGACGAGTGGGTTGGAGTAAATCAATTGGAAATAAAAGGAGGTATATCTATTTCGTGCTTGGTCTGCGACTAATGGGATATTTAGGTCTTTATGAATTAATTTATTGGTGACAAAGTAAGGGGCATTTAGGATCTTTGGGAAGATTTTGTATTGTAAGGATTGAATACGGGAAGAATTGGATGGTTTGGTGGATCCCCATAGCTCAATCCCATATGTCCAAATAGACCTAATGATGGTAATACAAATTAATTTTTTGTGGTAGGTGGAACGTTTTGATCGTTTGTCTAATAAGTGTTGTAGTAAACGGTATCTACGAGCTGTTTCTTGTAGTTTCAGTCCAGTGTGAGGATTCCAAGTAAGACTCTGTCTAGATGGAGTCCTAGGTACCGGATCTGTTCAACTGAGGTGAGTGGAATATTACTAAAGGATATAGTCGGACAGGCAAATAAATCTTTGAACGTTTCCGCAGTTAGTTAATACAGAAACTCAGACCAAATACAAAACCACAAAGTCTGAAAACCCACAGGAACACGAAATTGGTACGTAAAGAACAACTAAGACGATACAATCATAAAGGACAGAACACGTACTCATAATTATTTATGAGTACGTGTTCTGTTCTTTATGATTGTATCGCCTTATATTATTGTATAGGATTTTTATTTAATTATTCTGCTGTCATTTTACTGCATTAAAAAAATATTGTAATATCCTTACCTAATTCTAACGACGATTTAAACTATTTTATGATTAAAACTAGAAAACCGAAATCATAATTCAAAACATATTTGTATTCAGTGTACATTATAAATATTTTATATATATATATATATATATATATATATATATATATATATATATATATATATACACATATTCCTAACAAAAATAGGTTATTAAGAAGAATGCAAATTGATAATAAATAATAAGTTGGTTCGTCAATCTTCAAAAATAATTTATTAAACATAAGCATCAAAACTAGTCAACGTTTCGGGAATTTTCCCCATCATCAGGACTCACTAAAAACTTAATCACCAGTTTGATTTCGAAAATCCTACAATTTCGGAAATAGGATGGTTTTAATCCATTAGGGGTCAAAGAATATATCAGTTCAAATGGATTATTATTATTATTATTTACTTTGTGTTAATTTAAAAAAAACAAAAAAACAATTTTAATATCAAATTATTGACAACATTTTAATTGATCATCATCCGTGGCGCTACAGACCGATGTGGTCCTTGGCCTCCTCAATAAGTCTTCGCCAGGTGGTTCGGTCTTGAGCAGCCGCTCGCCAGTTGCGGGCGTCAAGTAGGCGAAGAGCATCCCTGGCTACGGTGTCCTCCCATCTAAGCCGAGGTCTTCCTCTTCCCCTTGTCCGGTGGAGCCATCCATCCAGCAGCTTTTTGGGGATTTCATCGTCTGGCATCCGTACTACGTGGCCAGCCCATCGCAGTCTTCCTAAGCTGATTAACCTCATCACATCAGCTTCGCCATAGATCCGGTAGATCTCCAAGTTTGTCCTCCGCCTCCAGCTTTCCCCGATCTTAACTGGCCCAAATATCTTTCTTAAGATTTTTCTTTCAAATATGAGGATATCCCTCTCCTCTTTACCAGTGAGGGTCCACGTCTCAGATCCATAAGTTAAGACGGGCCTAATGAGGGTCTTATACAAAAGGCACTTTGTGTTATTTTAATTAAAAATGGATAATATTTTAATTTTTAAATGACTTTCAGGTTAATATAATTTTATGTAACATTGATATATATTTTTTTAATGATTAATTTAATTAGTATATAAAAAAGTTATTTTATAAAGTTAAATGATAAATTGTTAGTGTATTTTAGTGGGGAAGGCCCCCGAAAGGTTGACTTGTTTTGATGTTTATGTGCAATAAACTATTTTTGGAAGATTGAACTTATTATTTATTATAAATATTCCTATTCTTAACATTTAAAACCAAATAAGAATGGTAGTGAAGAGAAAATGTTACAATTTACCGAGTCAAAACCAATTCTAACTTTAAGCAAACCATAAGAAAAAAAAATGAGTAAATTTTATTCGTGCGAGCAAAGTTATGTAAAATAATATGACTAATTGTGACCTAGGGGTCGAACACTTTGAGAAAAAAAAATGTTTGAATCATCGGTTTTTAACCTTGACGTTGGTCGTTTTCCCTGACATCGTATGAACCATGATCCTTCTCGTCCAAATTTTTTTCTCTCAATTTTCCGACAGAATATGTAATATTTCATTCCTAAATAATTTCATGTTCTTTTGGAGACAACCTAAATTATGGTATTAGTTTCTATTTTTGGCAGAAATTGGCATCGATCGGTCTAAATATTAAGTTAACGGCTCGTTAATATTAAAAAATATGCATAACAAAAGTCTTATGGTTCAGATCAACGAAAAGATTAAAAATGGCTTTATATAAAAATAATTTTTTTAAATGAAAATATTTTTTTTTTTTATATATAAAATAATAATTGAATATATATATATTTGTTTCACTTTCCCTCTATATCGTCAATTATCTATATAGATAAGTTGTTGTTGTTGTTGTTTTGGTTTCAAATTGCCCAAAACATCTTCAGAAGACGATTAACTTACCTATGATGAAGAGAAAAAATAAAAATAAAATAAATAAAAAATAAACAAATAATAAAAAAATAAAATAAATAAATAAAAATTGTGAGTAAAATATAAAAAATTGCGTAAAATAGCCTGAATGTGTTAAATGAGGTGATAAAAACGAATGTTCTTCACCAATTGAATGACACCGTCGATGGCCCGATCACTATCGCTCAATGCCTTCGAGACTTTACGTGGTACGCAACATTTTACAAATTCCCTACTAATATAGATACTATATAGATAAGTTATGTACAATTTTATGAAATAAGGTCCAGTTATATTTTATGGTAAATATCAGGTACTGCTTTTAAAATAACAAAAATCTGGTGCGCGCAACACACAACATTTACTTACCTCGGTTATTAAAATCAATTACAGAACTTTTAAATAAGACTTAGAGAAGAAAAAAGAATAAAATTGAATTTCGATAGAATCATGTGATGTGTTAAATTATTGTTGTCTACGATAATCAATAATGTTTTTGCCCTTTTCATCCTATCTAGTACCTCCTACAACTTTGTAAATAAGATAGTATTTTTTATTGAGGATGTATAGTCGACTGTAGAAACTATTATAGGTGGAATAATCAGGAGTCAGTCTTTTTCTAGATATTTTTAATTTTGCCGACGTTTCGGCTCAAGCTTGTAAGCCATCGTCAGGGCATTACTGAGCCATGTCCAAGCATAAACTCCTTAAGAAGAAAAAAAAAAGCAGTTTATGCTTGGACATGGCTCAGTAATGCCCTGATGGCTCTTAAGCTTGAGCCGAAACGTCGGCAAAATTAAAAATATTTAGGAAAAGACTGACTCCTGATTATTCCACCTATGATAGTATTTTTCTAAAATCTTTTGTTTACTAACGGTATATTATACACCTATATTACTATTTTTATGTTTGGGAAAAGAAAAGCTAAAAAACATGTTTGCTCTTTTATCTTTTGGTCGGTTATCTAATTCGTTTAACTTGTTTATTTGACATTATTTGTTATCAAATAATATGTTTAATTTATTCATAATTTAATTATTATTTATACAGAGGCTGAAAATTTAAAAGATCGGCATTTTAATCCTGTTAATTTTTTTCCAGTCTAATAGCGAGTTTAATCAAAACCATAAGAGCCCTTTTTGAGAAAATCGTAATGTATCAATTTTGATTTATAAAAATATTGCAAGGCTATTTATATAGTAAGGCTATACATAAAAATATGTTCAAGCTAAATATAAAGTTGCTATATTCAGGTTCCCCGATTTTAATGAAATTTATCTGTCTGTTACACACTTATAAAATAATAGCTATTGTCCGCGACTTCGTCTGCGTCAATTTCTGTTATTATGATCGCTATTAAGACGTTTTTAAAAGAATAATTTGGGTTATCTGTAAAGTTCATAGAGAAATTTAGACAAAAATTAAAATTGATCAACAGCTAAAACTTTATTTATTTAATGAACAAAATAGTAACCACCGTTAGCGATCACCCTTTCACAACGGCTTGAAAGGTCCATTATCTCTTTTTTTTCCAAAAATCACTGTCCATACTTCTGAAGAACAATAACAGGTCCGTTTTAACGTCTTCTCCTGAAGAGTAGGATTTCCCTTGTAGAAAAATTTCGAGGGAACGAAAAATATGGAAATCCGAAGAGTACGGCGGGTAAAACCTCCCATCTGAAGCTTAATATAATTTTATTTTAAAAATCTATACGAATTTTTCGAACAAACCAATATTTTAAAGTACTTCTGATTTGTATAAATTCATTTTGATAAATGATTTTTGGTTTTATTTTCTTATAGCAGAAGAACATACTGATTTTCTCTGCAACCCGATCTTGACGTAAATCGATCCCTACGTGTTTAAACGTTTGCCCATGAGATTTATTAATTGTTATGGCAAAAGTTAAATTAACGGGAAATTGAATTATTTTAAAATTTAAAGGTAAATCATTTGGAATCGTTAGGATGCGAGGTTGATTTCCTCCGTTTTCCCCCGAAATTTCCCCTGATTCTTCGCTCCTATTGATCACAGCGTGATGTTATACAGCCTATCTCGATAAATGGACTACCTAACACAAAACGAATTTTTCAATTCGAACCAGTAGTTTCTGAGATTAGCGCGTTCAAACAAACTCTTCAGCTATATAAGATTAGGATAGATGATATTTCAAGAACAGATATTTTTAAGAACAGACTTGTTCATTTGGACTCATAGGATTATTAAACGTGTATTTCCACTGTAAACTCAAATTCGAAAATTGAATGATCACAATACTTTCCCTTAAGAAGAAATTAAAGAATTCATTAGTTTAAATAAAGAAATTCATTGTGTACCGACGTTCGTTAAAATAACTATATTTAACAATTAAATAGAATATGAAATTTACTCGTGTAAATCACGAAGTAAGATAATTCGGCAAATAAGATAATTTAAATATACAAAACTTTTTAAAATATTTTTTTAATGTTAAAAACTACTAGGCGTGCTTTTAAGATTTTTTTTTCTCAGTGTATTATTTAACGGTTGTTGAAAGTCTCGGTAAACATGTAACTTTTTATACGAAAAAAAAAAATGTAAAAAATAGTTATCTTGTTGAAAAACACAGCAATAGAACTATAAATCGCTGCTGAGAAAAAAAGATAAACAAAACTATAAATAAGAATTAATTGATAAGTCAACGTGGGGTCGCTTGACCTAGCTCCAATCCATATCTTTTTTTCAGCGGATTTCTTGAGTTTTTTTGTTATTTTTTTAATACTAGATTGGAAGTCACCTCATGGCTATATATTTTTTGTCAATTACATAACTAGTCAATTTTAAATTCCTTTGATGTATATATATATTTTGAAAACAACTCTGCTGAGTAAAACGTAAACATGTGTAGTTAAGAGTACCAAAAGATTTCTGAACCAATTATTACAGAACAACCTACGCTCCGTTGTGTTTTCGATACGTCAGTATATAAGTGATTTTTATTTTTAAATGGAAGTGCTCTTTGTAACGTGATTATAAGGATATTTATGATTTTCCAATATATTTTATTTTATGTAACAAACAATGAGTATTATTACAATTTGTCCCAATCAGTAAAGTAATAACAGTGATATATTCCTACATTCATAAAATGTATTCAGAAAAATACATTTATAAAATAAAATGACAATAAATTTATAAAATAGCAAGAAATAAAGGAGGTGAAGTTAAATTTTGATAATAGGGGTACTCACTACGTTTGCTATAGCATGCTATTTGTGCTATTGTGCTAAACCCTTCAATTTTATACAGGAAATAACTGTAGAAACTCGACGAGTTTAGCAAAATAACACAAATAGCATGCTATAGCAAACGTAGTGAGTACCCCTAATGTTTGATGTCAAGGAGAAAGTAGATATAGTCGTGCTATTGTTAATTACCGTCTATAATAACCATATTTTGCATATAACTTTTTATTTTAGTTTACCATATATTATTCTCTCACGTTTTTTTCTTGAATTACTAATTTTCAAAATACTTATTTGTTATTTGTATTTAAAACAAAAACCTTCTAACACTTATATAATTAAATTAACATAGGTGTTGATGACCTTTGCTTTTAAACAGAAAACAAATATAGAATACAATTAGTATAATTCAGTATTTAAGTTGATAACTATAGGAAAAATGTAACTTTGAACGTTGAAATTATTCTCATCATCAATTCTTATTATTAATATGGAGTTAATGTGTTAATCATGTTTCTTTGTAATTGTGATCTTAGATTATATTTTACTGTGTGTCCTCAAAATTCCATGGTTTTCATTTAAATGGTGTGCTAGTGAGAACGAAACTCTTAATTTTTTTTTTAAAATAGTAGTATGTTATACTATATTTTTTTTCGAATTATAAAGAATATTTTTTAATTTAATAATAATGTCAATTATATTGATAGTTATTGAATTCTGGCCACTATTCGCGATTTTGTTCCTCGCTTTAAGACGGTCGAAGTCGCTTAGAATCCTAAAATGTTAGTTTAAAGCAAAAGTCTTTAACGAAACAGACCACCCTGCCCTTATTTCTTAACGTTATAATTTATTTATACAAATAAATCTATGATTTGCCTCCTTATTTATACATAATTGTTATTTATATATAAGGCATGATTATTAATGCCAGAAAAAGCAAAATCCTACAAGTGGGACGACAGTCCACAAATCCACATTATGTGCAAAGAAGAGGAGCTTGAAGTGGTAAATGAATTGTCCTACCTTGGAACTGTGATTAGCGGAAATGGAAAAGTACAACCTGAAAAGCGAATAATATATATTATTCCATCAGCAACACAGTAGTAGGAAAGAGAGAGGTAAAAAAAGATGCCAAGCTCCATATATTTAAGGTCTGTTCTACCGTATGGAGCAGAGAGCTGGGTAATTCCGGACAACAGCCGTATAACAGCGGCAGAAATGAAATACTGGCGCAGAGTGGCTTCCAAAACCCGCAGGGATAGGATCAGGGATGAAACAATAAGGGAAGAACTAAACATTCCTGCAATGAAGGAGACCCTGGAGAAGAGACAGTTAGGGTGGTACGAGCCGTGATTGCGCCCACGCAAATTTATGGAGGTAAAACCAGTTGGCACCAGAACTAGAGGAAGGCCTAGGCTTAGCTACGATGGCTACATTACCAAGTTGGGGCAAGCGAGAGGCAAGACACTGCAGGAGATGAAGACTCTTGCAGGAGACAGAAAGAGATGGAGATCCTGGGTTGGACTATCTCCCCGATGAAAGGAACAAGGAGAAAGCTAAAGAAAAAGAAGAAGAAGAAGTTATTTATTTATAAACAAACTTAATTGAATAGTAAAGGAGATAGTCTTTGCCTGTCGTACTACCCGTATTGATCTCAAAGGACGGACAATTCTCCATTACATTTGAAAATATATTAATGGGTCCCTTGATAAGATTTTGCTTGTTGTCCAGATTTGTTCCTTCAGTTCCAAAAGAAGGTTCTAATCTAGGAGTCATCGCGTTGGGAAAGTTAATGAAGTAATGGCGTACGCTTTGTCCTTAATGTTGTTATTTTAGTTTAAGATATGCTCGAACAGGACTGGCTCTTTTAAAATTTCTGACACAATGAGGAAAAGCAGGATTGATCGACTTCTATGGTCACATCTGAATAATGGATCTAACAAGGATAAATGAAAAAATCTTTGACTTTTCCCGAACAAGAAAACCAAGCCCGAACTTATTTAAAGAGACTGAGCATGACCTAGGAGAGTCAATTACAGAAGAGATATTAAGCGAATGGAACTGCGAAGAAGAAAGAAAGGACAAGAAGAAAATGTTCCGGACTGAGTCAAGACCAAATGGCTGAACAGGATTTCTGACGTACTGAAAGGATGAAGAAATACTGAGCAGACAGAAAAGCACGTAACATTAAACATTAGTTGATTCTAACGTACCACAAAGTGAGTGAAAAAAAAAAAAAAAATTAATATTCCTATTATCCCAAACTGACGCTTGTTGATCTTTAATTCTGAATAGATTTTTCATTATAATTGAAAACATTATAATGACTGAATATCTTATATATACCTTTATTATTTTTTTAAATTTTATATGAACACATATATTTTTTTGTGTTAAAAATTAGTTGTTTTTTACTTTTCTTCTACTGTATTTATTTACTTTACTTTATGCTTTATCTTTTCTTTTGTACATAGATGTGTGTGATTACATACATTTATATAAATTTCTTTCTTCTACCTCTTTTACCTATGTAAATAATTTAATATATCTAATGTTTTCTGGCCTGATGGGGCTATCTTTATTTGTAACATTCTAGTTATTTTTAAGGTACTAATCTCCAGAATAAAAGCTTTTTCTATTCTATATTTTGATTTCGTCGGAGGGGGAGGACTTTCTGCAATTAAATATAATATTTTAATAATTTGACACCGGACTATTTTAATATAACTTATATCATTATGCCCTACTAATTACAGATCACGAAATACATATAAATTCCATCTATTATTAGACGTTAGTAAGTGTACAATTACCGGATGGAATCAAAGGGCTAGCTGAGAACTAATTTACCCTGCAATTTTGCACCAGTTGGGATCCCCCTCCCCAACATTTTGCCCTCACGCTATTAATCCATCAATTATTTCCCTTCCGTTATTTTCCATCTCCCGAAATCCGCATATTGTGGGCGAATGTAAATTAGGGAACACAGCTTAGTGTATAATTCCGTATCGCCAAGTCACGGCTAACTCGATTGTTACTGACATGGATAAAAACTTTATTAGTCGTAAATTAGAAGATGAATGAAATTTTAAAAAAGGAGATATTCTCTTGAAACGGCTCTGAAATTTTACTATTCTATTTTTTTTTTTCACTTTTACACAATATGTGGGACATACCTAACTAGTGGATACAGACAGCAGTAGGCTACTTAGTCCAAGAGCTGGGGCCGAAAAATGCGTATTGTAAGAGAAAATTTTCAATGTGGTTTTCACATTTTAGCCAACTTGTACACATTTTTTTCTGTCTGCCACCTCAAACTGGTCGGAATCAAAATGGCAGCCATGAAAAACGGTCCTAATCCAGGAGTTGATCTTCATTTTAACATCATAAAGGTAAATATCACAGAAACGAAACATTGTACAAAAATACTCATTATAAATAAACTAATGGAAATTAAATAAGCTTCGATTGAGATATGACGTCTATATATCTGTCTTATAGTTATCGAGATATCTTTATCCACATAATACATTGTGTTCTAAGTACGAAAATTGATCTAATTTTAACGTTATGAAGGTAAATATTACAGAAACCAAGCATTATACGAAAATATTCATTATAATATAAAATTAATGGACATTGAATAAGCTTTAATTTCAGACGTGATTGAGAGTCTGTAGGTCTTATAGGTACCGAGATATTTCCCTATAATATTTATTTAATGTCCATTAATTTATATAAAATGAGTATTTTCGTATGATGCTTGGTTTCTGTAATATTTACCTTTATTATGTTAAAATGAGGTCAATTCCTGGATATGTACCGTTTAGGATGGCCGCCATTTTTTATTACGACCATTTTGAGGTGGCAAAAGAAAAAAGTGTTGTACATATTGGCTAAAATGTGAAAATCACATTGAAAATTTTTTCTTATAATAAGCATTTTTCGACCCAAGCTCTTGGACTAACTGTTCTCCGAGCCCTATGTTCGAATCCCGGCTATGGCAGAACTATTTATTTTGTTATTTCGGCCGTAGAGCGACCCTAGGGTATGGAGAACCTCATGGGGCCACAGAGCATTAATGAAGTGGTTACTCGAAAATTCAGGGAAACCCTGGAGTCTGGACTAAAAACCTCATAAAACATGTCATGTAATATTTTATTTTGCATTTGTTAATTAAATATAACAAGCTACTATTTTATAAGGTAATATTGTATATAGTATCATCAATACAATCGCTACACTTTTTTACTAATTATCAAGATATTAAAAAAATCTTAAACCTAAATTATACTACAGTATAAGAGATAGGATTACTCAATCGGTTGGTCCGTGTAAGTTGCCTCCGGTAGGCTAATCTGACATACAGAAGTTCAATGTGTACAATTGGAAAGAGTACGAAAATCTGACACTATAAATTTAATTTAAATCAACAATCTAGCTAATTTTAATTGTTAGAAAAAAGTTTTATGAATAAAATTGGAGGTGATTTTGACTTCACCACTCTTTTATTGATAATCAATGCACGACGTTTCGGCTAAAATGCCATCATCAGGTGCAAAGGAACACATTTTTTCTGCAAGTACACAATATTATCAATAATCAAAAATAATCAATCTAACAGTTTATGATTATAACTATAAAGGTATATAAAAATAATAATTTATTAGTCTCTTTTTAATTGTATATTTAATGCTATTGACAGATTTAAGAATGTGACGTTAATCTATAGATAAACAATTTTACTATAATTTTATTTTTTTTTATTATACCTTTTTATCGTTATATAATTTCATGATAAACTGTTAGATTGATTATTTTTTATTATTGATGATATTTTTTACTTACAGAAAAAATTGTTGTTCCTTTGTACCATGATGATGGCATTTCAGCGAAACGTCGTGCATTGATTTATTAATAAAGGATGATGAAGTAAAAATCACTCTCCAATTTTATTCATAGAATTTGACTTTCACCTTAAAGAATCTACACATTTTTTTTATTAGAATCTACACACAGAAAAAGTTTTATTTATTCTTTTACTCAGTTACTGCAATTCGATAGGAATACCAAAACGACAGAAAAAGACATTAAGCATGTTTATGTAATCTTTTATTCCTGCATTCATTAATTACATAACGAATAATGAGCAGACGAGTTTACGTAATGCTTCAACTAAAATCCAATTTCTAGGTACAAAAAAAGAAACTTAAATCGTTGTTTTAACGATCTATGATTACGATTTTGTCAGTAATTCTAGAGTATTTTAGCTCTGAAAATTTCTTTAATGATTTTGTAGCTATTTATTCTCATTGATATTGAAGTATAAACAGGATACGATTTGGGTGTATAAAATACTATTTGTTAGAACTTCCATTGTCGGTTAAACATTGATTTGACATTTAAAGTTCCTTAGAATAGAGTAAAAAACTAGTGCGTGCAACACACAACTTTCACTACCTCAGTCGTTAAAATCAATTTAAGAAGTTTTATATATAAAGTTAGGATTTCAAAAAATATAAAAGAATTACATTACGTTTTGTTGAAATCATTTGTTTTTAATTAGATAATATAAAAGTATATAATAATCACTTAGGTTCGTTCTCTATTCATCCCTTTACAGTGTATTTTTTTTTTTTTGAAATGTTCAGATTTGTGTGTATTTTACTAAATATCTAAATGAAACTTACATGATATTAAAGCCCATTAAATACGAAACTGATATAGATAGTTCAAAATCGCTAGAGCTATTTTTAGAAAATCATAAAACGGTGCAAAATGCATGGTATAAAGTAGCATTTTCGGTCAGCCGATTCATCACGGACTTTGTTGACTAAGTTGTCTTAAATATGAAATTTCAGTTTCGAGCGACATTTTGTTTTAGCGCAAGACTTACCGCACAAGCAGTCTTTCCGCGGGACTTTTGGATTCAGGGGCCTTAAATCGTGTATTTTCCTTACTTTTTATTTCGAACTGGCTGGCCCGACAAAGGTAGTTCTGACTTAACTATAAATATCATTATCGGGCGTTGACAATTACAGGTTCTTTATTAAATTATAATAATAATAATAATAAAATAATTTTATTCTGGGACTGTGTTCCTTACGAATAACAATGTCGTTCAGTAAATATACACTTAAATATATACATGTCTGGCCGAGAGACCGATAAAATAAACTTTTAATTACAAATATGTAAAAAATAAAAATAAGACCTATTTATATAGATATATCCAAAAATATGGAATATAAACAAAAGAAAAAAATCTGCTATAAAATAATAGAGCTGAACAATTTCAAATAAATAAAATAAATGAATTAATCCATAACTCTAGGATTATGATAAAATAAAATAAATAATTAAAAAAATTTCTTATGTTGAAAGGTAGGATACTGAATTAACAATTTTACAATGTTAATATATATTCTTTCGAAGATATGTTTGACTCTATATCTCAAAAATAAAGAGATGATTAATATAGGAATAGATAATAAATAGATGACGTAGATATTGTATAGCATCTTATTTGTACCACTGTTCAAGTCCCAAAATACTTTGTCTGCACTGCCATTCTCCGTTCAACTTTTTTAATAGACTCACTCCAGACTGCTTTAGACAATTCGCGAGCTACATTTAATCAATATAAATCTTGATCTTAGAATATAAAGATAATAATCTTTGATTGCATATAATTTAAGGACCATTTCAACATTTAAAGTTTTCTTTCATAAGAACCTTACCCTGTTTGTTATAAACACAGCAAACAAAAAAATAAGAGCCAAATCGGTCAACATTTCACGCGCAATGCTAGGACCAAGAGAAAAAGGGATATATATATATTATATATATATATATATATATAATATATATATATAAATATATATATCATATAAAATTAGTTTAAAATCAGGGGGCGTTATATGTTCCGGTTTGGGAGAGGAGGTAAGCCAGCGTGGGTGGGTGTTCAAGCGGCGACGTCGAGTCTGTTCCTTGTAGGCGACGTTTGTTGATTATTAGTCTTCACATGGTTTCTGTTTGCCTTGTTAAGAATGCTCGCATATTAAGCCTTCTGCAAAGATAACCTTTCCCGATGTTTTCATTACTCTGGGTGACTGTATCGTAGTCAGTTGCAATATTAGAAAATCAAACCATTTACTTAATTTTCCTCTTTATACAGTAATCCGAAGGTTCTAACCAATGTAAATTAACTAATCATTTAAATTTTTTAAATTATATAATTTGATTTTTTAACGAAGAGGTTTCTTGTCCCTTTAACCTTGAAAACCAACTAATTATTTTATATAACTCTTATAATTATATTCATCTCTTAGCCTCATTAATGTTTGCTAAAACATATCATTTAATTATAATACTCTACTATACGGTTGTAAACGTTTTATGTATTGTTTATTTATATGAATTCAACACTTCTTGTTAGTAATAATCTTAAAAATACAATATAATTTACCTTTACCTGAGTACCCTCTTCTGGAAAATAATTCAGTCTGTACTAAGATGTCAAAGCCTAATATTCGTATGATTATATTACACGAATTTAAACTTGTCCAGAATGGTACACAAACGGCCAGTTACATCAACGATGTCTAGGGCGAGGGTAGTCTTCGTAAGTGAACTAAAAAAAAATCTTGAGGGAGACGTCATCCAGGAAGACAGACAGTCGGGAAAGAAAAAAACATGTACCCTTGATGACGATGTTCTGTAAGCTTTGGTGAATGAAACTTCCAGAGCTTTCAGGGAAACTCAAAGTTATCAAATCGACCATCCATGATTACTTCAAGTCGATTTTCTTCCACAAAGAATATCGTTATCAAGGGAAGAAGTCTCCGTAAATTCATTACCCATTTTAAATCAGTCCAAAATATCCTTTAAAGTTACAAATGTAACTAAATAATTTACCAATAAATAAAAAAAAAAAAATAGCGCTGTCAAATGTTAAAATACTAGAAGGATATACCATTTATTAAATAGTTTACCATAAACTCATGCCTTACACTCGCAATATTATTGGAGATGATACATATATCACATATAATCATTATTAATACTTATATTATGGTAATAATATACGCCTTAGGCGATCAATATACACTCAATAATAAGGTTGAGGTTTATCAAAGATATTAGCAGGAATACACCTATACGCACAGTGTGAAGGAAGATTAATAGTATAAGAGGAAAATATAGTAACCATCAACCAGTACTTGAGCTTAATGGTCATATTACGTACGACCCAAGGACACTAGCAGAAGCATTCATCAACTACTACGCAAACACGTCATCATTTCGAACTATAGTCCAGAATTCCAAGAAACTATCAATAACTACATACCAATAGATTATGCGAAAAACAGTGAAAACACTAACATTCCATATAACTCCCCTATCACCATGCAGAAATTAGAAAGTGCCCTCAGGTCGCTCAAAAGTCTGCGGTAGGGCCTGATGACGTCCAAAATGAAATGTTCAAACAATTACCCAAAACTGAGATCAAGCATCTACTACATCTCTTTAATAAAATATGGGCAAAAGAATACCTAGAAAACTGGCGAACCGCTGTCATACTGCCTATTCTAAAACCTAACAAAAACAGACTAGACATAAATGCATATAGACATGTCTCACTAACAAGTTGTGTCTGTAAAGTCCTGGAGAAAAAAGTAAATAAGCGCATCTTATGGTTCCTTACCAGCAATAATCTCCTATCCAGTATTCAGTGCGGATAACGAAAAGGAAGGTCAATTAAATCATCTGGTAGCGCTCGAAGCAGAAATGCTAAACTCTTTTATAAACAAGAGAGAGTGCCTGGGAATCTTTTTCGATATCGAAAAAGCATTCGATACGATTTGGCGCCCTCTAGTCTTGAAACAACTAAATGAGTGAGGCATGCTAGGTGCACTTCCTTTATTTATTCAAAACTTTCTCCTGTCAAGATACATCCAAGTTAGAGTTGCAGACAAACTATCATCCAAAAGACTTATTGAAAATGGTATTCCCCAGGGCAGTGTCTTAAGTGGAACATTATTCATGATAGCAATTAGTAATATCCGCAAAGCTCTCACCAACAGATCCTTAATAGCCTAATTTTTGTAGATGATCTAGGAATCCTAATAAATTACTCAGGCTCTACAAGAGATAAAGCACTTGTCTAATCCATACTAGATCAGCTCCAAACCTGGTCACATCAATCAGGACTCAGGTTCCCTTCCAGACAAAACAAAGTGTATGTTATTTTAAAAGCGAAGACATCCAAGTCCTCCACCTTAAATCAAGCTATATGACCAGGCTCTATCATTCTGCAATGAGTGTAAATTCTTAGGACTCACTCTAGACACGAAGCTGACATGGGGCCCACATATTAAAAACATGAAGGGACAATGTCTGAAGCGACTTAAGGTAATGAAAGTCCTTGCAGGGACAAGCTGGGGGTCTGACCGAACTCGCTTACTCCAGATATACCATTTTATCGTGAAATCCTAACTCGATCATGCCAGTGTACGGGTCTGCAAAATCAAGCATTTCAACGCAACTGGACACAATCCACCGCACAGGCCTACGGATCGCTTTGGTGCCTTCAGGACAAGTCCAGTGATTAGCCTTTGTGCAGAATCAGAATTTCACCATTTAAGTTCCGACATCTGCAATTAGCATGTAATTATATCTCATTACTGGCTACACAACCCGAAAACCCTGCCTACAAATATATATACCATGTTATGTACAAAATAGTATATCAGAATAATACGACCAAACCAGCACAATTAGGAATAATATCGAGGGCTTACATCGAAGAACTTCTTCAAATGGCTCTAAATAAGAGACAAACAATAGAAGCAAGAATGACACACCTCAATATAAACTAAGAGACAAATACGGAGAAATTATATGTAATTATTCAGATCATACAAAAATATTCACAGATGGGTCCAAAATAAATGATAAAGGCTTCCGAGCAAAAACGTCTGTCATCCTTCATCTCTGTCCTCCATTCTGTCATCACTCCATGACAAACTCTATTTCCACTCTAATCCACAAGTTTATATTTTATAATCCTATTCGATTCCTGATAATCCTTCGAGGCGTCTGAAAAGAAGATGACTTTCTAGTTTAGAATATTTTTAGCGTCTCTACATGTATTTCACGTCAGTTTACTAGGTCCATTACATTTGCTTGATGTATATAATACATTTGTAAATATCAACAAATATATTTAAAAAAAAAAATGATCTCTAATTAAATTTATTTAAAAACTGAAAGTTCTTTGCATTTGATTACTGTAAAAAATATGTATTATAGAGTTTGCAGATTTTAATACCTTTCTTATGATTTTTTATTTTATTGTGAATATTTGTATTTTATGTTCATAATTATAAATGGTGAGATCATCTTCATTTGTATTGCGGCTTTTCCTGAATATTAATAAACTAGTAAATAATAAATAAAGTTAGATTATTTTCCAAAGTAACGGCTGTTTCTTTGAATTATAAATATTCTAGCTCTTCGAAATTATTGTAATAAATAAATCAGGAGTGCTGCTAACTGTAAGAGCCACCGGATTCATTAAAGAATCCGAGAATGACGCAGTTGTTAAGGGGCGTAGCTTTTCGGGCAACCAAGGATGAAAATAAACAACGCTGTGGTTCCCCTGCGAACAGCAGATATTTTTCCAAATCAACCAGTCCAATTCCGGGAGTAGGGAGGCTGTGAAAAAAAGGGGTATTGATACTGTTGTGTCCTGCGGAAGGTCATTCCAGTCCTATTCCTGATTTTAAACATTGTAAAAAAATAACAAACAAATAAAGCTAAATGGTTTATTTACAACCAACAATATTTGAAATAAGAAGAACCTGTCTTCTCAAGCAAAAAAAAAAAAAAAAAAAAAAAAAAAAAAAAGACACTACAATTAGGGATTGCAATCCGGCGTCATTTTCAATCCGGCCGGATCCGGTCCCAAATTTCATCAATCCGGACGGATCCGGATGGCTGTCAAAATCAGGTGGATTTTAACTTTTCGGTCTAAGATAAACTGTTCTATGTTATTCGAGTATAATTGTACTCATAATAGGAAGTTTGTAAAATAAAAGTTATGTTGGAATTAGATATGGAGCAAAAAATTAAAGTTAAGTAGTTCAGGTAACTAGTAAAATTTTAATGGCTATTAAAACAGTCGGCTATGATTACTACGATATCTCCTTAAAATAAAGACTATTTGTTTTCTACCACCCTTTTTCCAAAATCAAAATTGAATTTTGATAATATATACTAAAGTTATTAGTACTTACATACTATTTGAAAAACAAATATTGTCAGTAGAATAATTTAAAGATTTATACTTATAACACAAACTCATTATTGTGATAATTATGCCATTCATTTCACAGATTCATCAAAAGATAATGATTTCTATCATTAATATCAGACTTGTTTGTTAGCATTCTCAAATAATTTAATATTCTTGTTATCACAATTCACATCTGAGTTAATTACGCAAGGATAATTAAATAAGATTTTATAAAGTAACTTAATAAATTAAATGAGCTATCTGAGAAAGTGAAGTATGGGAAGATGTGAGCAGTAACGTAGCTCAGTCTTCCTAGATTTCAATAGATTTGTAAGCAGTTTATCATATAATTCAGTACCATAACAATTGAGTGAGTCAGTATGTGAGTGAGCAATATCTCTAAAAAAAAAAGTTAGAGTTGTTTTAGAAGTTCTTCTACAGCCAACTTATAGGGTGCTATAGTTCCCGTATCCCAGGTAATAATATCTGTTTACTTACATTTAGGTGAAGCACCGACAAAACAAAACAACATGCATTATCTCGCGAAAGGCGAACGAATGATGCTGAACTGAACGGGTGGCGTGATGTAATTTGGCGTCAAACGACACCACCATACATATACACCAAATGTAACGCTTTTAAAGTACTTTTTTTTTTTTTTTTTTTATTAAACTGCACAATTTTTGGCCAAAAATTGCTATAATCGGATCCGGTATATTATTGCCGGATCCGAATAATGTATAATTATGCCGGATTACCGGATCCGGTTTTCCGGATTGGAATCCCTAACTACAATACGGTGATAAAACTTGTAATTTTGTACACGGTGGAGGCAATACTAGAAAAATTATTGTAAAATAGCAAGAAGGACCATGAGGGGGGATGGGGGAAACTTAAAACGTGTATTTTTGTTGAAAACTGGAATTCAAAAACTTTTACAATCGCGATACTATACCTTACTTTATTTCTGACTAACTGACCCAACAGAACGATGTCCAGCCTTAACTATAAATATCATAATCGGGCGTTGACAATAAGAGGTTCTTTATTATATATTCACTCACTCCTGGACCCAAGAAAACACAGGAAGGATACAACTTAAGGTCCAACCAGGATGTCTACAGGAAGATAAAAGGCCTAGAAACCGAAACAAGAATCGGAAGAGTAAGATTTTACTGGCACATGGTAAGAATGGACTAAAGGAGACTAAAAAAGAAAGTCTTGGACAGAATCCGTGAACATAAGAGGATGTGGACAAGATAAAAAGAGGAGGATATAGAAGAGGAAACAGAAAAAATATAGATAAATGTCAAATATAGCCTGTGTAGAGAACAGTGGTCGTAATAGATAGTTTCGTAAAAAATAAATAAAATAAAACAGTCTACTACAGATCCATCATTATTTATATTAGACTAAAAAAAAGATAAAAATTAATAATAGTGTTCATAAAAAAAAATCTAGTAAGAGTCATTTAATGTATTGGCTAGGATAACAGCTTTTTCTTCACCCATTTTTTCTTTCTTCTTTTTTCTTCACCCAAAACGTAGTTGCTAGCATAACAGCTTTCTATGCCAAAGGGTGCGGGTTCGAACTTGCGGGTTGCCCTAGGTTTTTTTAAAGGGAGTAAAAAATCCTTAGTTATGTCGGAGGGGACGTTAAAAGATGGTCCCGAGCCTGTGCGATGTCAGGTACTCCTTAAAGATCCATATCCTAATAAAACCTGGATAGGCAAAATTTAGGACCCCCACTGTAGCATCGTCCGATTAGCCATAGTAGCATAAAGTGATGTTAAACGAATAAACAACAACAACAGCTTTTTCTTTGCCAAAGATTACAAATGCAAATCAAGCATTAAACTAGGTTATTTTTAATGGTTATAAAAAATCGTGGGGGTCCCGAGCCTGTGCTATATCAGGAACTCCTTAAAAAAACCCTATCGTAATTGAACCTGGATGTGTTATGACTCCCACAGTAGCATTGTCCGATTAGTCGCCACATTATTTTCTATTTAATTTTCAAGATGATTTGTAATAGATAACTACAATTTTAAACGACTGTATGGGATCACATTTTAATTTTCGATTTCAAGGAGAAATATGGAGAAACCCGTCGTAGTAACATTTCAATATCCGAAAAATATAACCTTCAGCGTCAATACGGAAGAACCTCTTAAGTCTCAACATGATTGAAATTTTTCAAAAATCAATTTACATTGAATGAAGTATTTTTTTCTAAATAATGCCTGTGATCTGAAAGTCCAGAACAAATAGTTATGGCTAGAAATTAAATCAGGAAAAATAAATTGATTGTTTTGTTTTTTTAAATAGTATTTTGGTGAGCATAGACGCTTGTGAAAAACCTTTTTTTTTTACTTTGCTATGTCCTTAGAATGGTCCTCCCATTAGAATATTAATTACGTATTCCTACAGCTTGAGAACATGTGACAACGGCGACATTAATTAGCGTTCATATTTCATTAGTAGCGCAGCGAGGATTATAAAATTAATAGCCTCGCTAAGGTGTGTACTTCATCATGGATTTAGCCATCAAATGGAAATAATTTACATGGGTACGAGGAGGCACTCTTGTGGTTCGACGGCACTATTGTGGTCCGACGGCACTATTTTGATTAAAGCAGAGCCGGTTCGTGCCGATTGAGTGATTTGATCACTTAAGGACCGCAGCTCATTACCCAGGGCTGTGAAACATTATCGCCAACGGTCACAAAGTACTGTCGTTATCCAGGTCCTTGTTACTCTAGTAATTGTAGTCCCAGTCGTCATATCTCTTCTCTATATGTACGTTTGTTTCCAACAACTCCCACTCTCGATAACATACAGATGGCTATCCATTATGACAGAGTGCTCAAACTGAAATGTTATTGGTGGGCTGATGTTTCTTTTATTATTATTTATATTGCTATAGCAGATTCGATAAAGTACATGAAGAAGGAAAAACTGATACACGTATATATTGCCAGCGGTATAAGGTTTAGAACACTCTGCTAATGTGAGGGGTTGTTATTTTTATTTTAAGGACTGTTTTAATTATTTTTTATGAACTCATTATGCGATTCTAGTTAAAAGGATTATAACAAATAGAGATATAATTCCATTATTCTACTCCTAGTAACCGAAAGAAATTGAATAATATTTTGAGGTACAAAACTTAGAGCTGATATTCTTATATTTTTTTTTCAAAAACTTTTTAATTTATACTAAACAAGCGACTCGTTCTTAATTGGTTTAGTTCATTTGTTTGATATTTTTAACGGTTCCTATTTTATTCGGTTTATTACAATTTTAAATTTCATAAGAACTGGTTCTAAATAGACTTTAATGTATTAAAGATAATCTAGTTTCCATCGGAGTCCCATTTCGTTTACAACTACAATTTTTTTTTTTTTTTTTAATAATTATGATTATTTAAAATTTTATGATCTGAAAGTAGATATAATTATTAACAGTACAAGTTTATAACATCTTTTCCTTTATTTTAGCAACTTACGTACGATTTGATACATAATATTTTTTTATAAACTCTTGACTACTATATGAAGTATATAACCTGTACGATCATCATGAATCACCATAACCTCCCTAATCCAGTATATTACAAATAATATTTGTGCATACGTTTATGCGCTTATAGCATCTTTTTACTAAATTGTCCAACTTATTTTATTGCATGTCAACTTTTATAAAATCTTGCGCTTTCCAACGGTATATTAAACCTAAATCCTGTTATCATTTCATATATTGTATATAGAGATAGAAATTCACATAACCAACTTTTCGGGTATCACACCTATCTTCAAGATCTTAAACGTTAGAAACGATAACATCTCTAAATTCCATTAAAAAAAAATTGTGCTGTAAGGTATTAAAATTATTTTTAAAAACAAATCTTAAGCTATAAAGAGTCTATATATAGGAGCTCGATCAAGAGTGAAATTAGGAACAAAATATACTGAACCATTCCTGGTCACTAAAGGTCTAAAGCAAGATGTTGCCTCACTCCAACACTTTTTAATATTTACGTAGAACAAACCCTAAGATTGTGGAAACAAAAGTGTCGAGGAATGGGTGTGGAGGTTGGTGATGATACAATTTTCAGCCTTCAGTTCGCAGACGATCAGGTTGTCCTAGCTTCGGAAGATTGTGATCTTGAATATATGCTAAGGAAATTGAATGACGCATACTCTGAGTGGGGTCTAGAGATCAGCAGAGAAAGAACAGAGTATATGCCATGCAACTCACCAGTCTCAACCATCTGTGTGGAGGATTGGACGATCCCACACAGCAACGTCTTTAAATATCTTGGGGTAACCATGGATCAGTTCGGAAAGATATTGAAAATAAGATTGCAAATGGTAGAAGAATAGTAGGAATCTTGAATGGTGTTCTGTGGAGCAGACAGGTGTCGCTTCTTACGAAAAAAAAAAATTACCATTCCTTCCTCCTAGGGACCACTTTATATGGCGATGAAACATGGACAGTGCTAAAATCGGCTGATAGAAGATTGTTAGCTCTGGAGATGGACTTTTGGAGAAGAGCCTGCGGCATATCCAGGCTGCAAAGAATCCCTAATGTGGAAATAAGAAGAAAAGTAGGGGCTGAGCTGAACATCTTGAATGAGATATCAAAGAAGAGACTCATGTGGTATGGCATCCATGAGGATGGAAGGGACGCGGTGGCCACATAAAATGATAAAGTACTCCCCGCAGAAGAGGCGAAGACGAGGAAGACCCCGCAAAACGTGGATAGGGAGTGTGAGGGAGGACATGGCGGCCCGCGGCTTAACGGAGGAGGACTGCAGTGACAGGGAGCACTGGCGTTCGGAAATACTAAGATTCGGGATGTGACGCAAGTTGCAGAACCCGAGGAAAAAAAACAAAAAACAATTAACAAGGTTGAAATGTTAAAACAAATTTAAATTATTGCAAAATTATTAAACAATGAATAACAAATTATTAAAGAATCTCATCACAAATAACAATGTTACATAGTTTATAATTAAAAGCATTTTTCTGAAATTGCCTGATTTTAAATTTCTTCATTACACCCGTTTTTCAAAAAACTTTGTCAATTTCCATTCCCACAGAAAAAAAGAGGGTTCAGGATTATCAAAACTAGATCTAAATAAGGCAATGCCTCAGATCTGAGTCCTCAAATGGATTTAGGTTTGACCAATTTGAATACATGCCTGATTCTATCATATGTTTTTAAATAAAATGAAACATTTATAATGAATCTAATTTTTTTAGGAAGGAAATTTTCGGAAGAAATATAAGAATAACGGTCCTAAATTTTCTACCTTAAAATAGAGATATGTTGTAATCGTGTACTAGGATTCATCGTAAATTTACAAGGTTGTTATCAGACCTCTGTAGTTTAAGGTTTGAGCATCTCTCTTGTAAATGTTGAAGTAGCCGAAAACAGCTGCATTAAAAATGAATCCAAAATATCGTTGAGACTATAATAAAGAATAAAAAACTAATTGCCCAACTCATAAATATGCATTATATGTACTTTATGTTTGTAGATTAAATACTTTTGTTTTGTAAATAAAGTTCATTAAAATTTAGCCGTTGTTAATTTTGTCCCAGGAATAAGGAAGTAAAAATCATTATATTATTTTAGTAGTATTGGCGAAGTCCTCCAAAATGTCTTACGTCATTTATTAAAAGTAACCTCTCTGCTTTTTCAGTACCCAGATTGGATCTCTCCGGTTTTTAATTCATCCCATATATTGGAGAACGGCTCTGGGAGAACTAATATTAGTTCTGATCCCTTACACTCATCTGCACTTTCAATGCCTTTGTAAGGTTTATTTTCCCAGCGTCATCATTACGACAAGCTTATTGCCTTTTGCCATTTTATTTAGTGCAAGATTTACAGAGTTTGTTATAAACCGAAATATAGTATTCTGAAAAGGAAATTTTTCACACCAAATTATTAAAAAAGTAGAAATAATATGAACGAATAAATTTAACATCTACAATGAATTGATATATTTTAAATTCCTAAAATTGTATTTTTCAATAGAGTTTTTCCCAACTCTGAAGTGTTAGTATAGGTTTTCATTTTGAAAAAAAATATTTTGGAGTGAAAATTAAATTTTATGAAGATTTCCAGCTGTTAACTTATATTTTTAAATCTTTCAAACTATTAAAACAATTATGTCTTCACTCCTATCCCTTTGCTTTTATGTTTTTATCTTTACTTTTTGAGTAAAATATCAATATTTCTCTCTTAAAAATGGCAACATTGGTAATAATGTTCTAAAAGCTATCTCTCTGCTTAAAAAAAAAAAAAAAAATGCATATTTTGATAAATACAGAATTTCTGTTAAAAAAACTAAATATTTGCAAAATAAATTGACAACTTTTGACGGAGTATTTGAATTGTGAACTTCCAATGTTCACTGTAAACATTGACTAATCATTAAAAACACTACTTTTTGAAGAAAAAAAAAAAACCTAAAAATATGTTTGTTTTTCTCTTTAAGGCTGCTGTAAAATTTCTTCATCTTGTAAAAGAACAAAAACAATAATAATAAAAAATAAAATAAAAAAATAGAAATAACATGAAATGGTTAAATTTTTTCAATTGCATAAAATAGAGAATTGTCGGCATTAAAGCCTTTCCAACTATTTCAATCACAATGAAACCTGAAATAAACCTATATTCCATTTTACATTAATGAAATAACATTATTAAATCGTAAAAGACTGTTTTGAGAAAATCGTAAAAATGAACTGTATAAAGTGGGAAGTACCACTTCGCTGATTTTATTAAAATGTTATTGTAACATCAGGCATATACCATACTAAATATGGAATTTTAGTTTTCGTATAACTTATATATATAACATATAACATATAGCTCTCATCTCTCTCTCTACCTCTCTCTCTCTCTCTCTCTATCTCCTTCATCGTTACTCTCACTCTCTCTACATCTCTCTCTCTTCATCTCTCTTGCTCTCGTCTACTCTCTCTCTTCTCTCTCTCTCTCTCTGAAATCTTCCTCATACATCTTCTCCTCTCTATCCCTCTCTTTCTCTCTTCTCTCTCTCTTCTTTCCTCTTTCCTCATTTATATAAAATTATAATATACATATGTACATATAACTTATGTTCGAATAGATGAGCAAATATGATGCTCCATACTACATTTTGTGTGACTTGTTGGTGGTTGACAAAGTTATTCGTGAATCCAAAATTATCACAATGCAATACTTTCCCTTATATTTGTATATAGGTAAGTCAAGTAAAGTATAAAATAACTAGCTTTATTGACTTCTAAAACTTGAATTTGAAAACAAAGGCATCTTAAGCACCGTTATTGGACATGTTGGAGCAATGTCAAAGGTGAAGATTTGATTCAGTTCCTTGTTGTTCTTAGTCTAGATAAAGACATCGCTTTGGAAACATCCAATCCTCTTCAAGAAGCCTGATAACGTCACCAAGATAGAGGGAAACTTATCTTCCAAATCAAATTGTTTTTACTGTATAATGCGTTTCGTTTCTTCTTTCCACTGCTTCTCGCTGATATAGGATGGACATTTCTATTTTATAATTTTCTTCATCGATTACTTGTATTTTTATAGTAGAATGGCTCCCTTCACGAACTACTACGATCCAGTTGCTGGAACAACAAAAGGATCGTTATGTTCTACAGCGAAAAGGTATTTTGTGCTAACGGTATAAATGATATACAGTGAGTTATTTCTTGCAATTAAAAAGGTTTTTATTTATATTTATTAAAATTTACAACTGTATAATATATACATAATACATCACTTTACACTTGACATGTTTCCCTAATGATGGCTCACGTGTTCAAGCCGAAGCGAATATTAAATTAAAATATTATTTACAAAGTTGACTCCTAAATATTTCTACCAATAGTAATTTTAAAAGTTGAATACTAATACATGTGAATAGAATATTAAACAAAGGCATTATACACATGTAGAGAAACTACCCATTGCCAACACTCCAAGAAATGTTAAGTCAGAAGGTCTCGCAGAGAAATCTTTTTCTGACGCTTTGGAGGATTATCAGGCATTTAAGAAGAAGCAAGGATTGAAACAAGTGGTTTAGAGCGGGGATAGAGTAAGTCATAGAAAAATTGGTATCTTGTTCGGCTAAATCAGCAACATATGGAACATTAAGATCATTATGGATTAGTTTATTGGTGACAAAGCAAGGAGAATTTAGAATTTTACGAAGGACTTCGTGTTGTAAGGATTGGATACGAGAAGAATTCGATGGTTTAGATGATGCCTCAATGCTAAATGAGTCTATCGTGTTAAGTGGGAGGTTTTTTTTTTTTTTTTTTTTTTTTTTTTTTTATCAAAGACTAAAGAAAGAAGATATATATATATATATATATATATATATATATATATATATATATGCATAAAATAAATAATACATAAAATAAAATAAAAATAATAACCTTGACCACATTTATACTTATTTACAAACTGCCCCTGAAATCACCGAATCAAACCCCGAGATCCACTATTGGATTTCGAAGCACAATACCAGGAGATCCCAGCGCCTCTCATTCAGCCGCGTCACTGGTCTTGAGAGCCACACACTTAGGCTATTGCCAACACTCCAATGCCATATTTACAAGAGATGTCTAGGCCACTGCCGCTTCAACCTACGAGAAAGTTTATGTTTGGAACCAGACAGGGATTGTTCCAAGAGATTAAGAAGGTAGTAAGCTTCTGATGGAAGATTGAAAATTTTGATGGGATTAGATCAATAGGTCTTGGTGTAAGGTTTTTTTTCGTGACATAATTTGTGACTATTGTTCTAAGGAGTTTAGATTGAAATGATTGTTATAGTAAGTGGAAGGTTAGAGCGTTTGTTCAGTATATGATGAAGTAATCTAAAACGGCGAGGAAGTTCTTGACGTTTCATTTTGTGTGCGAATTCCATTTGGGACGTTTGACAAGCAGTAGTCATATATAGCGAATCGGTACAAGCGGAATGTTTTTAAAAAGTACTTGGTGGAATTAATTTCAGTTATATATTTATTACAACATACTTCGAGAGCTCTTAATGTGGAAATAAACAGTTAGAGAGGCAGTAATTTGATCGTAATTGACTGATAACACAAAAGTGACATCAGCATATTGAAAAATATATTATAGGAAGGTATAGATGGAATGTGACCTAAGAAACTGCCTTGAGGAACACCAGAAGTTTGCGTGAATAGAGATGTATTGGAACTATTGTACATTGTTTTAAAATAGCCGTCAGTTAAAAATTTAGAAAATCATTTATCTTTCCATAACAAAAAGTGCAGATAACACTCTGACATAAAAATATTTTTAAGAAATCCGTAAACATACGTAATAATTATAAATTTTAGATTTAAAAATCTCCTGTTCTAGTCTTAAGATATTCTGATTTTTAAGTTAATATCATATTTCAATTCCGGACCCATTCTAATTTCCTTTTCCTTTTGTTGTAAAAATGATCTGATAAAATTTGGAATTTGTAATTGGTTGCCCCATCTACTAAGAGAGGTCTTTCTCCCTGCTATCTCCTTACTTGAAATTTAATAAGATTTTATTTAGAACGTCTTTCAATTTTATCTTTTTCTCTGTTCTGTAATGTTTTTACCGTGGACGTGTTTTTATGAAGTTTCTTGTGATCTTTGAAGGGCTTTTAATGAAATAGTTTAAATGTAAAACGATTCTTCCAATTCGTTACCTCAGCTGAGGTAGAAATATTTTTGAATTAAATAATAATTCTTATACTCAATTAAATTCTTTTAGTCTGTTTTTCTAAGTATTCATAAGCCTTTTTAAAGCTACGGTGTATTCATGTAAGTTATTTACCTATGAATACTTAAATAAGCACTTTTTCATATAAAGATTCGACAAACGTTTAAAAGCGCCATATGTATCTGATAAACTTATATTTGTTTAGATATTTCTTAAGCACTTACTTAGGAATCATTTTAAAATTAAATGGATAGGATCCTATCATGTCAGACGGTTAAATATTTTCGGAAGGTTATTTTAAGGGATAAAAATTTATAGTAATTACGAGCCTAAAAAAAAACACGAGGTTTACAAGAATATATTTAACAAATGAATATGACTCCACTTTAATTAAAAGGTTTGAGATCCCTGAATCTTATGAAATTCTGTAATAAAGATAATTTAAGATGGACTGTCGTATTATGTTGAACCTTACTTAAAATATAATATAACTTTTTCTTACTTTTGTTTTGATTTTTAGGTAGATTGATTAAAATATATTCTCATAGTTCTTTCAAATGCCACTTTTTCATTTCCGAATGAATATTATAATTTAGGTGTCTATATTGTTAGAAAATGTACAACAAAAATTATCTCGAACCAAAGTTAATGATGATAGTGGTTTGGGCGCCAAAAATCACAAATTTAAGATATGTGAGTCCTAGGTAGGGTATGTTGTGCGAACGGCTGGCTGCTGTTATGTTATGGATAAACATGAAAATATATAACTTTTCCATAAAAGAGATATCGATCCTTTTTACTCCGTTTCTAACCAGTCATGTGGAAGAGATATCTGCATTCTTGTGGACAAAATCTTTTATTTTGGGGACAACCGGAAAAAATAAAGAAATGGAAAACAGATAGCCTTCAAGATGATTCCAGAGTACCGAACACCATGGAATGCTTTAACAAGATTCAAGATTAACCTGCAGCCTGATTCTCAGAATATAGTAGCATTTATTGTTATTATTTTTTGTTATATATAAGAAAATAAATTAGCATATGTGTTCTGTTGATGGTTTGTCGCTTCTGAAAGTGTTTTTTTTTTCTGTTTATTTTGTTAGCTTTCCCGTTTTGCGGGGATATTACTAATAAAACTCTTTTTGGTGGTAAGGGTGGAATTTGAGTGTTAGTGGACTGTATGTGATGGAAAGAATGAAGGAAAATTATTGCATTGACTATTGCTATAATAATGAACTATTATTACTATGTCTATTCCATACAGTTAGCTGGATTTTTCTTTTCTTTCTTGTTTCTTCCTCACTCTCTGTATGTCTCCTACGCCATGGTAGCAACTGCTATCAACTCCTGCATACTTGTGTAATAAAAAACTATCTACACGTCGGGTATGGATTAATTACACCTGCCTTCTATCTGCACAGGGGGACCTGTCAAATCTGAACTTCTTTAGTTCTATTGTTCTACCAGAGATTCCAGATAATGGGTATAACTCAATTCACAAAACACTTTTACTATGATTTCGGCCGCTGCTTTTCTTAGGCAGCGGTGACTCATCCGAAATTGCATTAACTAATATATTTAGGTTTGTACATAGTGTATTATATCAAACCATTGGAGTTTTAATCACTGAAACTAATTTATTAATTTCAACTGTTACGTTTAATTTTTCAGATGAGTATCAAGTTCAGTATTATAACTTAGTTATCTGGATTGTCAGAAAATATAAATCAAACGTCTGAAGAATCTCAAGCCTAACTTGATGAACATATTGCGTTCTGGGCCCCAATTTTAGAATAGATAAGATATTTTCTCACACCATAGGAGTTAGGCTCCAGTTGATAGATTACCCAACAAAATAATTATTCTCATTTAAGGGGGTTTCTCGATTCCTGATTTGTCTTCAGCAGTGGTGTAATCAATTGGCTGTAGGCTTAGGGAGTGATGAATGAACGAAAGAGAGCCCATTGACCAACTTACCTTGAAAGTCTTGGACTATTTATTCTTTTCGATTAATGTTTGAAAACCATTACATTAATTAACATGAAAATAAAAATCCATATTTCTATTAAATAAATAATGACGTATATCTCCTTCCTTTCTCTATAGTAATCCAATAAAAGACTGGTTTGTTTATAGTTCCTATGCATTACCCATACCTTTAAGTTTGTTTATTTATTTAGTCCCTTTATGCTGCAGTGGCTAATCGGACGATGCTTCAGTGAGATTCCTAAGTTTTGCCAATCGAGGTTTAATTAAGATAGGGATCTTTAACGAGTGCCTGACATTGCACAGGCTCTGGACCACCTTTTAAAACAACGTTACACGGTGAGGATTCTGGTAGGTGTAGATGAAGTGAAATTCGTGAAGTTCGGTGAAAGTAAATATCATACAATCTCACATATTTGAAACATATTATTATAAATATTCAATTACCGAATTTTATATATTACTTCTCATTTTTTTTTTATCTTTTATTATAAATAATGTTTAATTTCTTAAAATGGATTTTCTACATTAAAAAAACATGTTTTCATGTTGTGTATATTACACTTGTATGTTTTGATATAACTTTATCATTCAGTTTTTTTTATCATTTCAAAAACATAATATTTAATGATATTATAGGATTTTCCTAAAAGTAATATTCGATGAGATTATCCAAATTTATTTTTTTTCAATAAGCCTTCCCCCTCTCATGCTACTTTCGTGAACTCTCACAAGACCTGCTTTCACCTCACCTACACATACAATATTGCTTACCGTGTAACGCTGCCTTTATCGTCTCCTCCGAAAGGCTCCTTTTTCTCCCATTAAAAAATCCTAGGTTGTTTGAATCCCTGCTGGTTTGAACCCGATGCCTTTTGCATAGGACGCTGTTTTGCTAACCACCATGCTACAGCTAACCCTCATACTATTAAGAAGTTTACTAAACATCTAATTCGTATGTGAGAAGAGTAAAAAAAAAAAAAAAAACTTTATCTCCTTCTTTTGATAATTCCTCAGTGCCATCAGCGTGAAAAAACACGCTCAGCTATCGCCTGCTGATCACTGTCACTTGCTTTTACTCTTATTTCTATCGTGGTGTGTCCCTGGTGTTGTTGATCGATATAGCCATGTAAAAATGTGCGGTGAGTTACTATATTCATTGTATTGGATCGTCAAAAAAAATGCAGTATTTTGCTACAAAAAAAAAAAAAAAAGGAAACATAAGGGACAGATTTTATTTAATCAAAGTAGTCTCCGCTACTATCAATACATTTATGCCAACGTGTCAACTTTTCCATTCCCTCGGAACAGAATTTTCCATCTTTATAATTGATAAGCACGAAAAACGCTTTTTCCAATCCTCTCTGTCCATTTTCCAGTTTTCATGTAAATAGCGGTCCAGGTGTCTAACAAAATGATAATCCGTTGACGAGAGGTCCTAAGGGTAGCGTGGATCCAAGCTCAGTTTCTGTGTCGTCACACGTGTGTCGTGGCCTGGCTTTTTCATGCAACCAAATAAGTACCTTGCGATTGGAAAGTGTTTTATAAAAAGCTATTGCGGGCAACACACGACTTTCACTTATCTCTGTTTTTAAAATCAATTAAAGAATTTTCAAATACAGTTCGAGATAAAAATGAGTGAAACTATTGAACTCTAAATTAAATTTCTAGAGAAACATGTTTTTTATTGAAAAATCTATAATATAATTATCTCAACTAATCATTTAGTTGTATCGGCTTTTCATCACTTTTTATTAACTTTTAAAAGCTTTTATATAAGATAATATTTGTTCTAAAATATTTGGTTTTCCAACGGTATAATATACATGTATATTCCTGTTAAAAACCCAAAAATTGCATTGAAAAAACATTTTTGCAGTTTTCTCCTTTATTTGGATATTGAATTCGTTCGACTTTTATATTTAAATGTTTTTTATCAATGGTGACAAGATGATATGGTTATTTTTACAGAACCTACAAAATTAAAGTTACTTTAGAGGAAGAAATTTTGAAATATCAGCTATTAAGCCCTGTCAGACGATTTCAATCAGAATGAAACCTACATGATAAAAAGCCTATAATTTTACATCGATTAGCGAGAGCCATTTTTGAGAAAATCGTAAATTGGTGTAAAATGCATGGTATAAAGTGGCTCTTCTGGTTAGCTAATTTTGGTTAAAAAAATGCTGTAATATTTCGTTCGTATAGTTGTCTTAATTATGAAATTAAGTTTCATAGGACTTTTCGTTTACGAGCTGGAGTTACCACACACACACACAAATTTTCACAATCACAATACTTTCCCTTACTATCTATATATTCCATATATAGGTAAGTGTAAGTAAAATAATCATAATAGATATTTCCCAGTCCTGATACTTTTATCTACCTAAATCTTTTGAAATTGGCTGTGAAGATATTTTCTTTCTATCCAATTTCATGAACTCAGTTATGAGCTAAACCTCATAAAGAAATGATAACATAAAACACAACTGAACTGGAAAACTGTAATGTTCATTAATGATTATAATATGGGTTGCACTTGTCTGTCGCTTTGTTTAATAAATAAAGCACAAAGTCCCTATGATATTACTTGTGTTAAGTGTTGCCATGTTAGTTTGCCAAGAGTATTCTGAAGTATCGCATTATGTGATGTTGTTACGTCATAAATGCATTATTTATTTAAGCTAATAATCGAATCCATTGATTAATCGTCATGTTATGCCAACATGTATTTATTTCACCGAAATAATTCACACGTCATTCATTCTTTGTAACCTAAAAATAGATCCAGTGGGGTTCGTAATATATTTAGCTACTTTGTTACACAAACAAATGCGTCAAAAACTGAGGTCCATTGTTTCGAAAAATACTTCTTTGAAGTTTATACGTAGAGATTTGACAAAAGCTGATTCAATTCCTTATCTATAAAGCATAATATGCATACAACCGATTTGTGAAATAATAATCTAAATTTAAAAGTTATGCAAATCGACCGTTAGTTTCACATCGGTCCAAGAAATTTAATTATATACAACGTTTATTTAAATTATTCAAAAGCTAATCTCTTAGAAATCGCTCAGTTGTTTAAAATCCTTTTTATAGGTTTTTAACGCCATTAGAACGTTTTTAGCCATTTAAGCTATTCAATTTTTTTATTTTTTTTATTATAGATTCAAATATATTTTGGTGGGTTTTCGAAGGATTGTTATCAAAGACGGAGGGCTAATAAAATTATGTCCGCGCAAAACAGCAATAAATAAAATTAAATGACCCCCCCTTCCCTTCTACTATTAAATATATTCGACCTACTTCTTCCTGGAGGGCTCTGTCGCAAACAATAGGGTAACCCCTGGACCCTTAGGAACGGTAATGTTTAAAAAAAAATAAATTTAAATGAAAGAGTGAATATGTTTTATATTCTTTATTTTTAAAATAATTATAATGAATAGATGAATGAAAGAAAAACTTTTATTCTGAGACAAGGTCCCTTAACAATGACATAAATGAACAAGAAAAATAAGAATAATAGCAAGAGAAGAACATATATAAAAAAAAAATAATCTAAAATCAATAATAGATTAAAATTAATATATACAATTTTATTTAAATGATCAGAAAGAGAACAAAAAATTAAAATAATATTTTAAAAATAATAATAATATTTTTTTTAAATGACCATCAGGTCTCTGCATTTAGGTAGAGGATCTCGATTATCAAACCCCGCATCCTCTGATAATATGACGCTAGTATGACAAGGATGTTGACTAGGAGCCAATACGATTGAAGTGGCAATCGTTGATCATTCAACGGACAATGGTACTCCTGTGGATCTGCTTAGCGTCTAGAATGTACAGCCAACACGGAGACTATAATATTACAATCCAGAACTGTATCCATACAGCTTTTCTGATGCTGAAAAAATAAAAAAAATACAAAAAAATTACATATATCAAATATACTGAATTTTGATATTATATTTTCTATAATTATAAATGTGTAGAAAATCATATGAGCATTACCTTTTTAGCGCTTATTATTCTGAATTACTTCACCTGTTGTTATTATAACTTTCACTTATATATTATATATATATATATATAATATATAATATATATATATTATATAAATATTATTTATATATATGAAATAGTGAGGGAAAGTAATGCAGTCATGAAAATTAATAACAAAAACGAAACTTATCAGATTTGCCCCTTTAACTATTTGCACTTTTAAACAATTTTGATTAAACTCGCTATATCGATGTAGACTTGAAAGAGTTGATTCTTATTAAAATAGTCTGACAGTTCTTAAATGCCGTATTTTTAAGTTTCTGCTCTAAAGTAGCTTTAACTTTGTAGATTAGAAATAAAAAAAAGCCATATCAACTTGTTAGTATTGATTAAAAAAAAAAAATGCTAAATATTTAAGATGTACGAATCCGATACCCTACTACAGGAAAAAAGAGCAAAAACGTTTGTTTATGAAATCATTGTTTTTTTATACAGCAATATAATCCGCACACAATACTGAAACGACAAGAAACCGCCCGTCGCTTTCGGTTTCTTCAACAATTACTAGATAGAAGCTCTAACTTTCCACTTAACTACAAATGGCTCATCTATATCAGCATCCTAAGGCCTATCTGGACGTACGGAGTTGAGCTTTGGGGCTCTAATAAGCCATTAAATTCTTCCCGTATTCAATTCTTACAGTCCAAAATCCTTAATGTTCCTTACTATGCCACGAATAAACTCATCCATAAAGATCTTTATGTTCCATATGTTGTTGATTTGGCCCAAACCAGTTATCAATTCTTCAATCGGTACGTAATTTATATTAGACCTGCCGAAGTGCTGCCAACGGGCTGTCTCTCCTTATGTCTTTTAACTCACAACTTATTTACTTGATGTATTAACTAATACAGTTCTAAATATTGTTAAATAAGAATTAAATAAAAAATAACAAAGATGTATAATATATCGTTGAAAAAGCTGAAGATTATCTTATATACAATGATGTGAGAGGTAACGTAGAGTGATGAAAAAAACAAAAAAACTAACTGATTCTTGTAGATAATAATATAATAAAGCATTTAATAAATCACGTGTTTCTATCGGAACTCAATGCAATCAATTCTTAACCACTTTTCATCTCCAACAGTATTTTAATCATTTTTATTTTAATTTAACACCCAGGTAAGTGAATGTTGTGTGTTGCGCGCACCAGATCTTTTCATATCACGAGGGAAGGGTAAAATGGTTTTTGGTTTTAATAGAGTTTTGTCCTAAAATGGCTGTATATTTAATCGAGCACCCTCTAGCGGTCCCGCAAAAGCCGAGAAATGTGATATTCTAAAGCCTTAAGCCAAAACGGCTCTAACGACTTTGATGTAATTTCCTTAAAGTCTTCTACTTAAAGCCCACTTTTCTTAAACTAGAATAAGATAGGTCTCCGATAAAAGGTGGTAAAAAAGAATTTGGCTAACATTTTTTTGTTTTTCGCCCGAGTCATTCGAAAGGTGAGTGATTTTATAAGAAGAAACGAAAAATCGAAATGGCACTAACATTATAAGTGATATTGTGTATTTAATATTATACTCTTGTATAACAAAATGTTCGGTGTACTTATATTCTCATGGGAACTCTGATAGTTTTTCTGATGAATCGAACACTATTCATCTCCGGAACATTAGAATTTTGGTATAATTCTGATAAGGGCCATTCTCAACAAAATGTACAAACGCTGTCCAAATGATTTCTCTCGTACTAAAACTAGTTATTTTCGAATTTTTTTAAAAAAAAATTTCTGAGAAATATTTTTCTGCTCTACTTGGTGCACATACATAAGTTAAAAAAAAATGAATTATTCCTGTATGAAAAATGTGAATAAATGTCCGAAACATCATTGCCTCACCCTGTCCAAATCAGACTTTACCAACTCAACGTGGTACTCAGTCAAGGAACTGGAAAGATGT
Organism: Piezodorus guildinii; assembly: GCA_023052935.1. Taxonomy (NCBI): domain Eukaryota; kingdom Metazoa; phylum Arthropoda; class Insecta; order Hemiptera; family Pentatomidae; genus Piezodorus; species Piezodorus guildinii. The sequence goes on along the minus strand of CM041296.1, from coordinate 109,386,528 downwards.
AACTTTTTGGTCCATTGCGTTCATACATACACTATATAGTTTCAGAATATAGAATTGCAGGTTGTGAAAACGGTTATATCCGTTTTAAATAAATAAAACTAAAATGTCCAAGGGATTTTACGTCATTGGCCCACCCCAAACGGTTTTTCGCGCCGTGATCTCCCTTCAAGCTATAAATAGGCGGGAAAAGGCTCATAGAAACCCTTACACCTTCGGCAAGCCGACCAAGACGTTCCTAAGCGCCTTTTGTATCTTTCACGGTGGCAGGCTTATGCTAGTGAGTAGAGTATTTTTATGGCCGTCATTGTCGC
>CM041296.1:109319363-109386117 GCA_023052935.1 Piezodorus guildinii | reverse complement strand
ATGGTACAAATTTACGATTAATATTAGAATAATATAAGGTACAAAGTAAGAAATTAATATTTATTCATATATGTAATAATTTTCTCATAAACACTGCCTGCCAGTTAAAAGTTTGAGACAACCCATTGTTTACATCGATAAATCATGAATAACCTATATGTATACCAAAATAAAATATATGAATCTTATTATTATTTGTATTTATAAACTTTGCTAATCAGGATTAAAGAAAGGTTTGTGACTATCGGAAATAACAAGAAATAATTTGAATTCTAATTATTACTGAGACTTCTAACTCGATAAAAACAAATAAGAATAAACAATGTGATTGTAGATTTACAAGCTAATTATCCCCTAAGGGTAATAGAAAAAATCTGGTGCGGGCAACACACGACTTTCACTTACCTCCATTTTTAAAATCAATGAAAGAATTTTCAAATACAGTTAAAGATAAAAATACGTGAAACTATTAAGGAATTAATCAAATTGAATTTATATAGAAACATGTGATTCATTGAAAAATCTATTATATTATTATCTAAAATAATCAGTTAGTTTTATCTTCTTTTCATCACTCTCTATTAACTTTTAAAAGCTTGTGTATGAGATGATATTTTTTCTAAAATCTTTAGCTTTCCAACGGTATATCATACATGTATATTACTGCTCTTATGTTCAAAAACGAAAAATTGCATTAAAAAAATATTTTTTCTGTTTTTTCCTTTAGTTAGGTATCGAATTTATTCAATTTATATATTTACCTGTTTTTCATCAGCGTTAACAAGATAATCTAGTTATTATTATTGAATCTACAAAATTAAAGGTACTTTAGAAGAAGAAAATTTAAAATATCGGCATTTAAGCCCTGTTAGACCATCTTTATCCAAATAAAACCTACATGATATTTAAGCCTATTAAATTTTACAACAATATAGCGAGTTTAATCAAAATCGTCGGAACCGTTTTTGAGAAAATTGAAAAAAAAGGTGCAAAATGCATGGTATAAAGTGCCTCTTCTGGTAAGCTCATTTTGATGAAAAATGTTTTGTCATGTCTCGGGCGTATAGTTGTCTTAAATATGAAATTTCAGTTTCATAGGACTTACTGTTTCCGCTCGGGTGTTACATCACACACACACACACACACTAACGCACACACACAGACCTTTTTGCGGGACTTGGTTATTTGGACTCAGGGGACCCTAAAAAGTGTATTTCCGTTGAAAACTGGAATTCAAAAATTTTCACGATCGCAATACTTCTCCTTACTATATATAGTAAGTGTAAGTAAAAATAAATATTATTCATAGTTTGATTTATTGATTTCTCTACTGCCAACGTTCACTGCACAGTTAATCATTTTTTTCTCGTTTAAGAACAGTTAAAAAGATTGAATTTCGAATGAACTTAGGAGTGTAGTTCAACGGCCCAAAAAAAAAAAAAATAAATCCATTTATAAAGCTAGAAAAAACAAAAATAACAGTCAATTTCTAGATTAGTCATAATACAAATATACACATAAAACATATCTTGTCTCCTGCAGGCCTCTCCTAGTTGAGGGTGATGGTCTAACTCCCTGGTGACCAAACCTACTGGGAAGTGGTAATATTATATGTACATTTTATTTATTGTAATTTTTATTTTATCTTGAGTACTTAAGCTTATTCTGATTCTAATTAACTTTTAGGTTTATTCAAGGACTGGATGCATAATTAGTTAGACATAGTTAGTTATGTATTTTACTTTAGTTAAGTTCATTAAAAAAAAAAAAAAAAAAACCCGGCTCACCCACTTTATTTTTTAATTTGCTTTTTCTTCCGGTTTCGCCAGAGAATAATTAAAATAAAGTAAGCCTCGAATGAATTTATTACTTCATTCTAATCTACGCTAAGAAGCGAGGTGAAGATGGTTGGGGATGGGGCAGGAAGAAATTTAATACCATTTTATTACTGTAGGCATCTTCAAATTTTATACTCCGGCTCTGAGGGTGGTAAATTGAACGCTCAAGGATTGCATCTGTAGGGCAGCTTGCAATTTGCATCCATGTGAATTAATTTGCTGAACAATTTACAGACTACAGAGCAAATAATAATAATAAAATTGCGGAGGTTATACAAGGTAAAAAAGAAAAGTGTAAAATGTATAGCATCAAAATATTTGTAAAAAAATATTTAATGTCATAATGAAAGAATCATTAGTTTTGGAATAATAAAAAATCGCTCAACACAAGATTTTTAATTACCTGCGTTGTTAAAATCAATTTAAGAACTTTTGAAGGTTAAAAAACAATTTGAGTTTCGATAGAAACATGTGTTTCATTAAATAATTTATTATATATGCATAATATAATACTTTTCATAATCTCTTTCGCTTTCCAATGCTGTATTGTAAATCTATATTACTGTTCTTATGTTACAAAAAAAAAAAAAAAATCATTTTTTTCTTTTTCTCCTTTATTGAATTGGTTTATTGTATATATATATATATATATATATATATATATATATAATATATATATATATATATATATATATATATACCAGTTGTTGTTTTTTTTTTTAATCAATTCTAACAAATTTGATTTTTTTTTTTTACAATCTACGAAATTCAAGATAATTTATAATAGAACATTAAATAAAATATCGGCATTTTAGCTTAAATAAGTAAGCCCTATCAGTTTCAGCCATAATATAACCTACATTAAATTATAGCCTATTAAATTTCAGTTTTATAAACTAGTTATATACGATATATAATATCATGAACTCATCGGTGTAAACACTTAAATCACCAATTGTACAACCCACCCCGTCGAAGCTTGAGGTGGTGGCCTAGGATGCGTTGAATTAACCTACTTTTCAAAAGTTAGCATTTTTGCTTATTGCAAATAGTGTTTTTGCAAATGGCAAATAGTGTTTTTGCAAATGGCAAATAGTGTTTTTGCAAATGGCAAAGAGCAATTTAGCGATAAGCAATCGTAATTAAATAAAATATCCTTATTTATATACAAATAAAAAAATTCAAATTTGTAAGCATTGATTAAAACAAAAAAAAAACTGGTAAATATAAAATAAACGAATTCATTCAACATAAAGATTGTTTATTTATTAGCGTCACTTTAAGCTATAGTGCTACAGTGGGAGTCCTAAATTTTGCCTGCCCAGGTTTTGTGGGATAGGGACCTTAAACGAGTACCTGACATCCCCTTCGAAGGACGGCATAACTGAGAATTTTACACTCTCATTAAAAAATCCTAGGACCACCTGCGGGTTGACCTTAGGCATAGGAAGCTGTTATACTAGCCACCCAGCTACAAGTGATCCCTTACACATTAATATTGTTATTCTAAACCACCATTCTTCTCGTTAAACGTGTTCCTCTTTCTTTAAGCATTATTTTTCAATGTCAATACTACTATCATGCAAATATATGTAGCTTAGAATACCCTCCGGAGATTAAAGGTCAAATATCTGGAAATATATGTATATATTGTATTTTTAAATAATAAAAAACCGGAGAGTGAGAAAAAAAACATGCAAATATATTCTAAATGAAAAAAGAAAATGTCCATCTGTTAATATTTTTATGAGCATCCCGAACACTCTACACTAACAGTGGATATCTCTTTTTTTTAAATCAGGTATGTTTAAGTTTCTTCCTTGAACTAGCTAATTTAACAGTTGGAATTACTATAAATTATAATTGGGAGGCCCCACCAGTTTAGACCCTCCATTTTGTTGGGATGTAAGTACCAGCCAGAGAAAAAAATGAGCCCAATAGTCTGAAAAGTGTGTTGCTAATTGCAGTTAAGTTCAAAGTGTAAATGATGATCAATGGCCAGGAATCAGCCAACACCAAAAGGAAGAGATCAAACTATCTTTTAAGATATTTAAAATTAGTATCTATAAATTATCAATATTTCATTTTCTTTCGTATTTTTGTTAACTAAATACATATTCAAGTTAGTTAAAATAAGCCATTATATATGCACAACCCCCCTTAAATACAATCCACTCAGCAGTCATAAACTATCAATAATCCATGGGCAACGTTCATGGAAAAAAAGTTATAATGAATTGCCGAGATTACAAAACAACACACCTATCTTTTTATTTTCAACAGACACAAGTCAAGTATATAGACGAATCTTATGAACCGTTTTTCTTTTAGTGATTAGAACCTATGAGGCTGGTACAGTTTGGATTGTACGAATCAGTCCAAACGACATTAGTAATTAGTGTTGTACTAATAGACAATATTGTTAGAAACGAGGATTGGGGGGAAGAAAGGTCAATACCAAGTGGATTTTCACTCGAATTACGAACCTATTTACTAACGTTTAATTGCCGTAAACCCGGGTCGGAATGAAGTAATGATCGATGATTACTCAATTATGACGAATTTGTTGTTCCATGGCTTACCTCAAGGTCACATTATTATAATTATGGCGTATTTACTTGTTATCACTTGACCAAAGCAAAATAAAATATCTAATATGCGTACTCTATATTCCACCGAAGAATCAGGTTAATCGCTATGCAACGTGCAGCTTATGGAAAGAAGGTAATACTATCATATACATGCAAAGCATAACTGAAAGTAAGAATATTCTGGCGAAATTATATTCATGACAGTCCATTCGACATTTTGCACGGTTCTTACGTACGTGAGCATTACCAACGAAACCAACATACCAACCACAATGATTAATAAAAAATAATAAATTCTTTATTTATTCTTGAAACAAGTCCCTTTAGAATAATATTACAAATAAATATATATATATAAAGAACGTTAGTGTATTACAGTCAAACCACAGCTTTCGAAAGATCTGACATAATCCGATCTTCTTCCATATGGAACTGTATTCCTTATCATATTCGTAATTCTAATCCCTTAACGACATGCAAATTCCGTCTATTCAATTACTTCCTGGCCATTCAATTTCCAAAGAATCCTGACTGATCCAGTTTCCACAAAATACGTAAATAATAAAATTATATTGAGGATGTATAGTCGACTGTAGAAACTATTATAGGTAGAATAGTCAGGAATCAGTCATTTTTTGGAAAGTTTTTAATTTTGCCAACGTTTCGGCCCAAGCTTGTGAGCCATCATCAGGGCTACAAACATCAGAACAAAAGAGATACATACCAATATGATATGAAAATTTTCTTTTGAATGTAGTGATAATGATAACTTTTGAAATGAAACAGAAAATATACCAACATACTTAAATATTATAGATACAAATAATGATAATATGATACATAATCTGATGATGATAAGCATAACAAATTTTATAGAACTTTAGACTTTAATATAAAGTAAAAAAAAAAAAAACATATATATAAACGTACCATTACTGAGCCATGTCCAAGCATAAACTGAGGAAAATCATAAACATAGGTAGTATGGGGAGAGGTTCATGTAAAAACCCTGAAGGTTTTCCCCTCTAAGTGTAAATACTACAGCTTATCTTTGTTTTTAAAAAGTTTTACAAAATATATAATGGAAAAAACAAAATAATATATCCGTATGTACAATAAGGCTCAACATTTTTAACAGAAAATTATAAACACTAGAATCTGAGGTATTTAAAAGATCCATGAGGTATATAATAAAAAATAAAATAAAATAATAAAAAATAACAAGAACCAGAAGTGTTATAAACAAAAACATAATTATACAGTAAATAAATAAAATATACATTACACAAGCAATTTGTAGAATAAAGTGATAGAGTTATAATTTAAGGAGACGGAAGATGTTGGCATACGAGGAAGAGATTATCTCTTTGTCAGTTTTATGATTTACGGGTACTCGATCTTTTTCCGTATTGATATATATATAGCTTCGGAGAGGAGTCGCTTTTTGTAGTTAGGTACGGTGGCTAGGATTTCAGGATTATGAAAATCAAAATGATGGTCAAGGGATATAGCGTGTTCGGATAATTTTGAGGGAAATGGGCTACGGGTAGATATTGTGTATTGGTGCTGATAAATTCTTTTTTTGAGATAGCTTTTGGTCTCTTTTCAAAAAATGACTGATTCCTGACTATTCTACCTATAGTAAATAATAAAAGCTATGGAAGTGTTTCGTATTTTGTTATTTATTTTTTCTAAATAATTAAGAATTGTATTATTTATATATATGTAAGTTTTCTTAGGGTCTTGAAGTTTAGTCGATGCTCAAGTGATGCTTCAAGAATTTTAAGCAAAATAGTGTCCTTCATCACTTGAACATAGTTATACATATAATAACTAAATCTCAAAACACTTGAAAACTATATATAAATATTTATTTATTTATATAAAAGATCTCACTCATCACTTAATTGTTATTCTGACGCTCTTCAAGAATTAAAACGGACGGGTACAAGTGTTCTTATAACCGAATTATCAAAGCTAACGATGTTTCAGTCCATTAGTTGTTTAAATGATTAAAATCGACATTACATTTAACTTTTTACTTAATTTTTACTTCCGCCCTCACTTAGTTTCCGCTGGCGCTCACCAGTGATGCGGCTGAGAGGGAGGCGCTGGGATCCTTTGGACTCTGCTTGTCGTTCCACGTCCGGGGTTCCCTAGTTGATTGTAAATATTGTACATACGTATGAATGTGACATGTTTTGTTTATTTATTTGTTGACTTTATTTATTTGTATTTATTTTATCTACAAATTTTGTTATTGTATACGTTTATTTAGTTTGGTTTCATTTTATATTTTTCCTTTTTGTTTATATTGAAAATACTGTATGAATGTGATCCTTTAGCGATATTATTATCGTCCATTGTGACAAATTGTGATACATACGAATAAAAGAATAAAAAAAAAATTTTTTACTTGCAATACTTTAAAATTTTTACGTATATTTGGTATTAGATTGTTTTATTTTTTAAATATTTATTGAAATATATTATAATTTGTTTCGATATGAACAATAGTAATAGTGATATGATAATACATTTTTATTATTGAATTAAAATTATTTTGTTCTAACTTATCTTGAAACCTATGTTAATCAATAAGTTTATTATAATGCCTTTAAAGTAATGTTGTTGTTTTTTTTAAATTTTTTATTCGCATCCCTCATCATTTTTAACCTATGCTAATTTAAAAAAAGTATATTGGATAAAACCTGTACCTCAAGGACCCATGAACGGTCTTTCTTAAGTTCACTACTTTAAAAGATTCGTACTGATTTAAGGCTAACGGCTGTGCCACGAAGTAATAATAAACAAATTCTTTATTATTCTGGGACATGTCCCTTTAGAATAAAATATACGGAATGTACAAAAAAGGGCTTTAGAGTCTAAGAGTAAATTAAATAAATATAAACAAGTTAATAATTAATGGTATAAAATAGACATATTTAAATGAGATGAAAAATAAATAAATAAATCGCTTATTTACACTTCTATTGAGCCTGGATTTTCAATAAGTGATCAAATATGCGGGGTTTGAAGGTGGAAAGAGAATTGGAGTGACGGATGGAAGGAGGGATAGAATTCCATAGGATTGGGGATCGAATGAGAAAGGATCTGTTGAAATGTGCAGTTCTGTGGACCATGCTGTATAAATCCGAAGGCCTGGAGCGTGTACAAAGGTAATAAGGCAGGGTTTCACCTTCACGCGCTCAGCCACCCGGTTTCTCACCTGGGTACCCACTTTAAAAAGGCTGGGTGTGCCCCAGTTGGGTTTCCATACGGCAGAGCTACTTCAAGGCTAAAATAAGAGAATTACAATTAGCCGTAGTTCGAACCCTGCTGCAGAACAGTAGAATACCCTTTAGTAGTAAACTTAAATTTTAGTATCTGGGATTTTTTTTTTTTTTTTTTTTGGTCTAATATCCGTTCTAGTTGCACTATTGAAACCTTCACTATTTTAATAGGTGAAGATGCACTGTAAAGACAATTGATCTTAATTTAATTTACATATTTATTTATGTATATGTATTCACAAGGACAATTATGATGAGTAACTGAAAACACCGTAATGAGGTCAATGAGGAAGTGCCTTTTTAAATTTAAATTCATTATATTTTTATAGAACGTCTCTAATGCATATAAATGCTCATATAAATTTTTACTCATGTACTTGTTAACAGTTGAGTCTCTCCACATTTGATAGTCGTAAAAATTATTTTGATCAACAGTTCAGCTCACTATTGTGTTGAAAGAATTTTTTTTTTTTAACCAAAATAAATTATTATTGATTAATGACATCAAAAGCTTATCTCATAAACAATTTATAAATCATTTTAAGTGCTGATGACAAATAATCAAAGCCGGAAGCAATAAAGTATTTTTAAATACTCCCTATTTACTCTCGTATTCAATTATTCATATCAAATTGGAAACTATACGGATACATCATTGAATTGATGCATAGTTTTCGATATAATTTGCACTAATTGTTACTATTGCCTTCATCTTAAACGAGGTATAGTTGTAACCTATGTATGCTTATATGTTTTCGAAAAATTGATGAAATAATATAAAATTTAAAAAATAAAATAATATCTCACAGCAGTAATGCCTGTTAGTCACTCTGGTCAGTTTTTTAAGGAAATATTTTTCAAAAATTGAGATTGCTTGAAAGACAGCATGTAATATTACAATGTCATTACCAGAAACAGTGAAATAAAAATACATATGTTTTAAAATTTTAAATTCGCTGTGTTCATTTATTACATATAATTAACAATCTTGATTCACATCACAACTTTTATAAGTTTATGTTATACGAGATAACTCCCATAGATACATTAAAAAAAAAATAAAATATGTACATATACATCTACATATTTAAAAACAAGATTAATTTCGATTGATTTTTTTAATTTGTAGTACTACTTGTTCGCCTTTCTTTGTTTTGGTTTTAAGGCGTAAAAACCTAAGGTCAAAAAAAATTTTAAAAACCACTTTTTTCTTTTCAAATTAATGATTGCCAAACAACAACAGTACTTAAAACGGTACAATAGTAAAAAAAAATTAATAAAAAGTTAAAAAAATAACTTGTTCGCCATGCCTATAAAATTACTTAAAATATAGCTAAAAAAAACTTCCGTTTTGAAAAAGTGATAGATGATTGTTAAATATTAATAAATATAATATTTTATACTAGAACTTACATTTTAGTTACATAATGACCATAAAGAAACCGTTAACTTAAAATAAAATTATAATACCTTAACTTTATGCTCTTAATTTTTATTTTACTAGAATTTTTCTTTTTCTCCGTCAAATAAGAATAAAGCTTGGTAATAATTTTTTTTTTGCCAATTTTGATAATTTATTGTATTGTATGTACTTATTACTTTACTCTAAGATTATAAGTCCACTTTTATTTACTATACTATCATTCTAAAGGGACTGGTCCCAGAATGAATAAAGAACTAATATATATATATATATAATCTTTTAAAACAGAAAACATTAAATAAATAAAATTAATAGTAAATTATAAAAATATATGGAAAAAAATTAAATATGTATAAAAAGAAATAAATAGGTGAATATTAACAAATTATTATCTGGAATTATTGCCTTCTAAAACCACAACTTTTATTTTTTTTTTAATTAATAATTTATTTTTACAAAGCAGAGATTTTACTCTCCTTTACAAATGCCAATGAAGGAACAGATAATTTCCAAACGATGAAAAAAGAAGAAAATAAAAAAGGAAAAACAAAGCAACTAATTCAATTTCTAGAAACGAGAAAACTTACGGACCTATGATAAACAAAGCTTTTTTACTCTAAAGATCGATTGCCTTTTTTTTTTTCTTTTTTTTTTTTGTTCTTTTATTTCCAGGCAATAGAAGATAAATTACTTAGAAATGGTAAAAACACTCCAAGGCTCAGCGTCTTGCGGGATAGGTATAACCACAGCGCCGTTTAGCCTAAAAGAGTTCCTCTTTTTTCTAATTTCGATATAATCATTTCTTATAAATACAATTAAATCTCAAAATAGTGAATTATTAAAAGATGTATTAAATACACAGTGAGTTATTAAAATAAAAAAATTAAATTTCAACATTTGTACATGTGGTCCGATTCATTTTATTTTAAATATTTCATTGATAGTTAGTTACACCTGTATATTATAGTTATTGATAGTTAGTTACACCTGTATATTATAGTTATTGATAGTTAGTTACACCTGTATATTATAGTTATTGATAGTTAGTTTACACCTGTATATTATAGTTATTGATAGTTAGTTACACCTGTATATTATAGTTATTGATAGTTAGTTACACCTGTATTTATAGTTATTGATAGTTAGTTACACCTGTATATTATATAATAAAATGAGTAAATGAGCAATGCTAGAATTACAGTAAAAAAGTTTCGTGAAGAATCTGCCGAGAGAAAAAAACTAAACTTCAATGTTTATTTAATTAATGAGATCCCGAAGCTAACATATTTTCAGATGTCTCGGATGATTATATGGAAGTATATAGATAATATTATAGGTGGAATAGTCAGGAATCAGTCATTTTTTGAAAAGTTTTTAATTTTGCCAACGTTTCGGCCCAAACTCAGTTTATGCTTGGACATGGCTCAGTAATGCCCTGATGATGGCTCACAAGCTTGGGCCGAAACGTTGGCAAAATTTAAAAAATTCAAAAAATGGCTGATTACTGACTATTCCACCTATAATAGTTTCTACAGTCGACTATACATCCTCAATATATAGATAATAGAGTACGAACAGGTGAATTAAGTTGGCTAGAATTATGAAATTAAAGGAGGTTTATTTATTTAGGAATAAATCAGAAATTGATGGGATATTCAGCTGTATAGGGGTGGTACCCGATTAATTAAAATCATAATAACAAAAATTTAGCTGACTTACTTTAAGACTTCAGGCTAAACGAAAAAAAAACATATATAAATATATATATATATATATATATATATATATATATATATATATATATATATATATATATATATATATGTGTGTGTGTGTGTGTGTGTGTAAATGAAAAATATCTTGAGTGCTCAGAAATTTATTATGTTTCGAAATCTTTGAAATTTCTATAAGAAACAAAATATACCTAGAAATTTCTGCGTTGATTTTATCAGATTTGCAAATATTTTGAAAGAATATTTTAATATTATGTACTTTTATGTAAACATTAGTTATATTAATTAAACCTGTTCTATATTTTACTAATATATTTTTTTTTGTATTTTCTATTGAATTTTATTTAAAAGAAACTTGTAATTGAGCAGATTTTATTCACACATTGGAACAAATACGTTTAAACTTATTAATTAATTTTTTTAGTATATTTATTTATTCGGATACATTACAATTTATACTATTCATACACTATTTACAATATAAACAAATGGAAAGTCAAATTACATAAAATGAAACTAAAATAAATAATGACATATAATATCAAAATTTATAAATTAAATAAATACTAGGCTAATAAATTATAATTTTTAATAAATGAAATAAACTTTATTAACTAATTACCCTATTTTATAAACGAAAAGAAAATATAACCCTTAGCGTTACATACAGTCTTTATGAGGGGAGATCTCTTATCCATGTCCTCTTTATTCTCTTTTTAATGTTTCCTGACATGCGGGTATATAGGTATGTAGTTAATGCCATTGTTCGAGTATCTGTTTCGAATGTTTTTGCTTCTTTTGTTGTTTTTTTTTTTTTTGTTTTTTTTGTTTGTTTTTTGTTAGTGTGTTACTTCTTATGCTTTCGTTGACAGTCAACAAAAAAAATTTAGACCAGTGGTAGTAGACGTAGTGGTAGTGAATATTCCAAAAAATTAAAAATAATGTATAAAGAAATAGTATTTTCTTTCAAAAATAATAAATTGCGACGGTCTCATAGCTAAATCCATGAACTATTTGAATTTTGGCAAATATAAATGTTTGTGTGTAAAAAAAAAAATCTTGATGATTTAAGAAGTAGGTTGTTCCAGATATATATATTTTTTTAATTAAACAAAATAATTTAAAATGAGGTTTTTCTTTTCCCTTAGGTTCAAGGTCTGAGATGTCTGATATTCAAATAATTATATTAACGTGACTTTTCTGTTCAATTTTCTTTTTCCATTTTAGTTTATTAAAACTACTTTTTCACTGTAAACTAATTTCGATTCCTAAAGAAACTTAATTTAATTTTTAAAATAAAATTTAAATAGTTCATTTGAAATATAAAAGAGTAATAGGCCTAATAGGATAGGAACCTTTGTTATTTCTATAGTTTTTGAAAACATACATTGCAATCAAGTTTTAATTGATAAATTTAAATTTTCCGTTATATGTGCTTTACTTTAAAATAGCATATATATATATATATATATATATATATATATATAAAAAAACAACTAATTTTTAATTTTTGCTTTTCATTTCTGTCGGTGGTTAAATATAATAATGAATATACATTATAAAATAAACAACTCCCAAAGCGATAAATATAATAATTATAATAACCTATAGTTTTGCAACAATTATAATAACCTAACTTTTCTATTCAAGATTTTATTATAATTATAATTATAAAGATTATATAACAAATATGATAACGTACCTATAGTTTGTCAATAATTATAATAACGTAACCTTTCTTTCAACTTCTTAATTTTTCAAAAAGACCATTTTAGTGAAAGCACTATTTTAGGAAAATGATTATTCGTAGACTTGTATCAGCATTATTTTTTTTTTAATTTTAATTTTTAACATGATTTGTATTATTACAGTTCAGCACATGTACTACTTAAGGGAGCGCGTGGCTGAGTGGCTAGCACGATAGTCTCTCATGCTAAAGTTGTGAGTTCGAATACCAATCCCAGCAGGGGGCTTTTATAAGGATTTAATTAAATGGGGATTCACTCACAGCCTCTCCCCCGGGTATGTGAGACCCGTCAGCCAAATGGTGGTCACTCACAAAATTAGGCGTAGGGAGTGATGACCCTACCCTACAAATTGCATCAAGAAACGCGAGTGTAATCTCCCAGGAGATTTACCGCGAGGCCCAGGGCCTACGCGGCCTGTCGCGACCCGGGAAGAAGCACATGTACTACTTACTTATCATTTAATATTATTATCGTATTAGTTTTATAAAGAATATATCATATGCATAGAATTGATATGATTTTTATTTGAGATTATTATTTATTTTTTTATGAACAAATAAATCATCATTTTGTCTTATAGATATTAGCATAATGCAAACTTTATCTTTTCTCTTATCGTGTCTGAATGGCCAATAATACGATAAAATCAAGTTTTTAGATCACGGTAAAAACTCAAACAAACCATGATATTTATAGATAAAATTTAATGAATTCCACAGTAAAAGTGGATGGATATATATAAAATTATGGTTATTTCCATATAGTTCTTATTCATTGATATTATGATCAATTATATGATCCAAGATAATTTTTAAACATAACATTAATTCGATATAATTTATGTTTATACTGATTAATATTATGTTATTTTTCGCATGACTGCCTCAGCATTTATGAATATATATATTGGACTAACTAAGTCTTTTTTAGTATGAGGAAAACCTTTTCGTTCACTCATGCCTTAGATGTAGTTACTACTTTGCGAAAAGACGTTATATGAGGAGTTTGCTTTAAATGACATTTTGCTGACTTGGTTTTAGCTGTTTGAAGCATTGTAAGTTCCCTGTTTCTCTGAAAGTGGTGACTCTGGAGAAGTACGTTTGGAGTTAATGAAGTTTGAAACTTGCCGAACTGTTGTTTTCCCAGGGGAATTTTCTTCTGACAAATAAAAACAAAACAAAAAATCTCGGAAATGACAGTTCAGAGTTACTCACGACTTGGTTTAATCTTTGTTACTTGGAAATGTCAAAGTCTTAAGGGACGGTTTGATTTACGTAAGCAAGGCAGTAAGCGTTGGGCCGCTTACTTTGAATCATATAAAACAAAAAAGCTGCAAATTATTACACGATGGTTTATAATTTCCAAATAAATATATTAAGTCATTACTGTTTATAAAGCTATTTATAGACAGTCAACCAATATGAAAAACAATAGTTCATAGGAAAATCGTCTATCACCACTGCTAACCTCAATTTTTTTTTTCTTCCATTCGTTTTGAAGGAAATGTAATTTTCTATTGAATGTATCTTTATTTATTGATTCTATCTAAACGGATTTTGTTTTATATTCTGCGTATTTTGAATTGTATGTCCACAAAATTTGAGTTGGGTATTTTTTTTTTTTTTTTTTTTTTTTTTTTTCTGGACGATTACAAAGGGTTATTATTGAAAATAATAAACCAAAAGCATATATACTATACTTCTTTGGTATTTATTTTTCTTTCCTTTCGATATTAATTCAAATAAAATTTCCTGATTCAAAAACATTTTTACATTGTTTTTCTACTATCAATAATAACCGAGATATCAGAGAATTACATCTCTTATAATTTGTGTCTTGACCATATGAGATTATTATTTTTATTTGTTAAAATATTCGCACTTTCTTTGTTAAAAACTCATGTAAATTTTGTCACTACCTTCGAAAATAACTGAGTTATAGAATTAAATAACTTTTTAAAACCAATCGCAACCATTAACTAAAACCTATCTGTTAATATGAACGTCTAAGTGTTAGGATCATCTTTCCAGTAATTCCGGAGAAAACCCGCAGAAGGCGTGCAAACGGATTTTTTTTCGTTTCGGATTCTACATATCTTGAAATGTAAGCCCTCAAAATGTTGATTAATAAATAATATTATGCCACTGTAAGGATTCGAACCCAGAACACGAAACACTGTAGACTAGTGCTAGAACACTCCGCTCCCCATATATATATATATATACGTGTAATGATTGATGATTGTTTACAACTATTAATTGTTGGAACTTTATGGAACGTTATATTATATTGATAGAGTATAATTATAATTAATTGATATTTATAATGAAAAATAATTGTTTTATAGTTAATATTGCTCCTATCTCGAGGACTATTGATATTGAGAAATGCCTAGGAGTCTTCTTTGAAATTTCATGCTTCATGATCTACAACGGTATCAGATGTTCTCAAAGTAGGTTCTTGAAATAGAAAACTCTATAAAACTAAACTTCCTAGTCCGTACTACCATTAATTACGTAACTTCAGATGATTCAGGATTTATAAAATATCAAATTTTATTTTAATTTTTTAAAGTAAAATAAAGATTCTGATTGATATTTTTATTATATTAGAAGACAAAAACTAGATTTATCAAGTGTTGGCATTGCACATTAATGCATTTAAGGTTTAAAAAGCTTTGAAAACATTACAAACATGATGTTTCTGCAAACTATCTAACACCATATGATAGTACGATATATAGAGTCACAATAAAGACGTTTTTATTAACTGTTTACTGGTGCCTTAGAGTCATCCTCTATTGGTTATATTTTTTTTTTTTTTATTCCAGTATATAATATCACACAAAGTATATAAACTGATGCACTAAAATAAGCCGAATTCTCGATTAAAATAATATACAACTTAAACACAGGATACTTCCATTCTGATGACTGTGATCTCCCTACTTCAATCCCCTGATGAAAGCCTAAATTTAGGCCAAAACTTTGGCAAAAATAAATTAAGATTTCTACTTAATTAAGTACTGTATCTTAACTGAATGAACCGTTCAAAAACGGTTTTGTTCTTGAGAAGATGCAACCCGCAGCAGTCTGCCCACCGAGGTAGATTCCAGTGATTTCAGGGCTCTAATCCGGAACGGTATATTGTACGACTATATTAATTACTACTTATATTTCAGGAATATTTTTTTGATGACTTTAAAGAAAAGCTCAATGTATTTTCAAGAAATAATGCCCCAAATGTTAGTAAAAACCGTATCAAAATCCGCCTGGTGGTTTACAAGGGGTTAGCAGAAATGTTATGTTTATTGATTCTTAATAATAATTGAATATATTAAAAAGTCTGTAGCGCACAACACGAATTCCACTTACCTCCGTTATTTATATCAATTTAAGATTTTTTTCAACAAATTTAGAAACGAAAATAAATTGTTAAAGAATTATTTACAGTGGATTTTAAAAGAAACATGTGTTTTTATGAACAATTTACTATATTATTACCAACTACAATCAGTTTGTTTTATCGGCTTTTCATCATTCTCCGTTAACTTTTACCGTATTATCTATAAGATAATATTTTTTCTTAAATCGTTAGATTTCCAACGGTATATTATACGTGTATATTACTGCTCTTAAGTTCAAGCAATAAAAATTCCATTTAAAAAATATTTTTGCAGTTTTCTCCTTTAATTAGACATGGAATTCGTTTAACTTATATATTTACCTGTTTTTTAGCAATGCTAATCAGATGATATGGTACATTTTTTAAAAACTACAAAATTAAAGGGACTTTAGAAGAAGAAATTTTAAAATATCGGCATTTAAGTCCTGTCAGACTATTTCAATCAGCATGAAACCTACACGATATTAAAGTACGTACATTTTTACATTAAATAGCCATTTTAATCAAAATCGATTGAACTGATTTTGAGAAAATCGTAGATAGGTGAAAAATGCACGGTATAAAGTGGCTCTTATGGTTAGCTGATTTTGATGAAAAAGTTGCTGTACTATCTCGGGCGCACAGTTGTTCTAAATATGAAATTTCAGTTTCATAGGACTGTTCCTTTACGCCCAGTAATTAAGACACACGGACACACACACTCACCTTTTTGCGGAACCTGGTCATTTGGACTCAGAAGACCCTAAAACGTGTATTTCCGTTGAAAACTGGAATTCGAAAATTTTCACGATCGCAATACTTTTCCTTACTATATATTCTATATATTGGTAACTGAAAGTAAAAAACATATGTTAAGATTTTCAAGTTAGAATTAGAGTATTACTTTTGTTGTAAATTGTTTTCTGTTCAAATATAAGTGTATTTCTTTATGACTTTTCAATTATTCAATACATTAATTTACACTTTTTCAGCAGGAAACCAAGTCCCGTTATATATGTTGTGTGCGTGTATATATATATATATATATATATATATATATATATATATATATATATATATATATATATATATAAATATATATGAGAAGAGATAATAAGGTACAAAAATTGTGATATACAATTTCTTCCTTGTAAAATGAAAATTGTGATTAGTATTTCAGTAAATGGTGCAACATGAGACCGAAGTAGGATTTTGGTGCCTTGTTATCGGAAACTAACGTAACGAAACCAGATTTAATTGCAATAGCTGCCAATGATAATTACAATAATTCAAACTAATGTTGACTACAAAAGGATACAAACCAGGACAGCTAATTAAAAGGCTAGAAGTTGCTGGGAAGAGGAGGATGGTGAATCCCTTTCGACAATTAGCTCCTTGGATCAGCTTGGGAGGCCTTTGGTCCATTGTGCTGCAGCAGCGGGAGGGGCTCATCTCCAGGAACCTGCTGATTAGTCTCTGAAGAGTTCGATACCATTTGAATAGGAACCTCCAAGAATCGGTTAGAAATCGGACCCCATTTATTGAAAACAAGAGTATTCAGGTTTAGGATTGGAAAGTGATGAAAAGGAGCTCTATTAGAAACTAGTTTAAAAAAATCTGGTTCTAGCAACAAATGACTTTCACTAACCTAGGCTGTTAAAATAATTCAAAAAACAAGAGAGGGTGAGAGAGATATAGTTTATTAACAAACAAAATAATGCTGCCCAACTTAATGGGGTTGTTATAAAACAGCATGCCAATTCTTTTTAGTATAGAACTATTTTCATCATTATAATTTCAAAACCTTAGTTATAAATACAATATATTTTTCCTTTTCTACTTTTTTAAAAACTTTTTTCTTTACCCACCATATCCACACAGTAAACTTCCTCGAAGCAGGCAAAATCTCTTTCCTTACGGAGTTTCACCAGCTCATGCTTTACACTGTAATGTCGGCGTGTTATCAGGAGGTAGTTGTTGGGACATTTCCCCAGCACGTGAGCTTTTTGTTCCTGGTTCTCTGTTTCATAAAATTAAATTTAAATATTGTTACGTATAATTATCAGTAAAAATTAAATGCCCTATTAGTCCATTTACATTGTAATTCACAAATATCTATTTAAGATAAAAAAAAATTCTAAAATCTTTAGCTTATACATCTATGTTGCTGTTTTTATGCTCAGAAGACCAACAAATTCATTGAATAAATATTTTGCCCTTTACTCCTTCAGTTTTTTATTAAATTAGTTTAGCTAGGAGGTTTTACCTCACCCGCCGTACTCTCCTGACATTGCTCCTTCGGATTTTCATCTTTTCCGTTCGCTCCAAATTTTCTACAAGAGAAACCCTACTCTTCATCAGATGACGCCCAAACGGATCTTTTATTGTTCTTCAGGAGTAAGGACAGTGATTTTTAGAAAAATAGAGATAATAGATCCTCCAAGCCGTTGGTATAGGGTAATTTATTTATTTAATTTTGTTTCCAAATATCTCTACGAACTTTCCGGACAATCCAATAAAGAAGTACTTATGTTCCAATGTCTAGATGTATTTAGATGGTTATTTTTTTTTTTATTAGATTTTTTTTTATTTATCCTCTATACTTCACAAATCTGCCTATCCGTCCGTAAATTCCAAATTGGGAAAAGCATTAGATTACAGACATATCCACGATCCATCGTTTTTAAAAAGGAGAAGTTTTTATTTTTAACAGATCTATTGAAATATCTTTTGTTTAAATAGAAAAAAAAAAAGAAACAAAGGCGAACTAAACATGTTGCTAATTTAAATATGGAATGAAGAAAAAAAATACTCAGCTATTTTTGAACTTTAAAAAAAAATATATTTTATTTTTTAACCTGAGAAAGAACGAGTTTAAAACAATTATTTCTCACGGGGCCATTGTCTGATGAAGTATGATGTCTCTAGAAGGGGAAATTAGTGATAAATCCCTCCTACCATCTGTGCCTTGAGAGTGAAGAAAAGGCAAAGCACGTTGTGCATAAACGCGCTCTTGGCTTCAACAGGCGGCAGAACTTAAAACAGGCATTTATCAAACTTGATAATATTACTAAGTATTATCATGAATCTAGGCGAAGTAAGAGATATATAACAAAAAATCAATATGATCCCAGGAAAGGAAGATGTTCCTTAAGAAATATATAGAAACAAAAAATCAGCAGACAAAATCTAGTGCACGACTTTGCCCTATTCGTCACTTCACTCTCCCTTCTAAAAATTTTATACAAGATAAATTTTTTTTCCAAAATATTATCTATCCAACAGTATATTATTCATCTATATTACTACTATTGTGCTCGAAAAAAAACCCTACAAATTATTACACAATGGTTTATTATTTCCATATAACTGTTTACATAGCTGTTTATAGGGTATGTGAGGCCCGTCAGCCAAATGATGGCCACTCACAAAATTAGACATAGGGAATGATGACCCTACACTACAAAATGCAGCGAGAAACGTGAGCGTTATCTCCCAGGAGATTACACGGCGAGGCCTAGGGTCTACACGGTCTGTCGCGCCACAGAAATCTTCAGTAATAACAGAGTTTTGGAGGAATTATATCTATTAAAATTTTACTTGAATATATAGATCAATTTTTTTTGTTTATCGCGCTTTACTGATTATAAAAATCTTTACATAATTTTCTTTATCTTCGAAAATAACTGTTTTGGGCGTATTTATAAAATTTATATATTTTTTTGTTTATCCCACTTTATTGATTCCAAAACTCTATACATATTTTCCTATATCTTCAAAAATAACTTAATTATAGATGTATTTATGGATTAAATTTCAATTTTTTCCCCATTTTATAATTATTTGCGTTGTTTCTTTTGTTTTAAAACCCTAACAAATTTTCCTCTATCTTCAAAATGACTGAGTTATTGAATTAAATCACTTTTAATCGGCTGCTATTAAAAAAAATTCTGATAACGTCTAGGGTGTTAAGATTTTCGTTGCATACCCTAGCATTATGTGTCGAATTGAAAAAAAAAAAAAAATGGTCTAGTAGTTTCGGAGAAATGTCACACGGACAGCGTACGGAGGACGGTGGACAGACTATTTTTTTTTTTTATTCCTTATTTGAGTTGTACTTATTATGTAACTTAAGTCCCCAAATTTTGAGGAGAGGTAAGTTTTTTTGGTCGATTTCAAAGGTTCATTTAAAAAAAAAAAAATCCAAAATAACCTAAAAAATATACTTGTTTGCTCTTATCTCCTTTAGTTGGAAATAAAATTCGTTCAACCTGTATATTTAGCCATTTTTTAACCAATTCTAATAAGATGGTATGTTTTGTGTTTTCAGACAACAAAATTGAAGGTACAATAGAGGAAGGAAATTTAAAATATCGGCATTCAAGGCCTGTCAAACTATTTCAATCAGAATGAATCCTATATGATTTTAAAGCCCGTTAAGTTTGACAGGAATTTAGCGCGTTTAATCAAAATCGTTAGAGGTGTTTTCGATAAATTAGTAAAAAGGTGAAAAATGAAATTTCATTATCGTACGACTATTTACTGTGTTCGTTTAGAGGTCTTGTATAATATTTCTAATACTGCTTGATATTAGTGAAGAGAAAAAAAAAAGAAACAGCAAACGAATTGTGGATTTGCCATAATTTATGTTACACTGAACATTTCTTTTTAAACGATATGGCTCAATACTACTTAATGGCTTAAAACAGTTAAAAATTTGCTAACACCTTTGTAGTAAACTTTTCTTTTTTTTTTTTTTTTTTTTTTTTGTCTGAATATATCAGAAACAGATAGAAAACTAGCATAAGGATAAAAAATGGATACAGTCTATAAAATATATTTTAGTTTATTTGCTTTCTTAAAGGACATAGGTCCTAAAATTGGTTTATTAATATTACAGTATACCGAATTCACATAACTTTTATAGGAAAAATATCTTCTTAAAAACTGCAAACAAAGCAATATTTGTAAATAAACTATAAATAATGATTGGATATACATAAGCATTTTAAATTTCAAATAATGAAGGTATATATTTTTTATGAGTCCCTAGTCAATTTAATAGTGTGCTCAATGACAAAAGTACGGGTAATGATTTTCTATTGAACCATCAATTTTTTTCAATACTTTACTTCAATTTTTGACTACCATGATATTTTTAACAGTTATTATCTATATTTTATTTAATTGAAACCGTAGATAAAAACAAAATTCGGACTAATACTTTTTGTTTGGCAGCCATTTTAATTCAGCCAAGTTTCCCGCAGCGTTTTCATCAGCGAAGAAAACGGGTATTGGGAAAACCTCATTAACCCTAATAATTTTGAAGATCAAAACAAAAACTATCGATATGATAAGAGTGGACTACATTTATTAATTTTTTTGTCCTCACAACACATTAACCAAATAGTGAAGAGAGTGGTTGAAAAGATTCTCGAAAAGTAATAAAAAACAGGACTTTTATAAAGTTTTAAATTTATTTAAAAGGTTTTAAACACTATTATTTTTTGTATTAGATATATAGTTCCATCTTTAATTAACAAGACACCTAGATAAAAACAGAAACGATACATTTTTTAATTATCTATTAATAAAGTATTAAAAACACACTAAAATGAGTTAAAAAAAAACTATAGTGCATTATAAAATGTTTCATGGGATGTAATCTAATGATATAAAATCCTATACTAACGTAAAATATTTAATTAAAATAATTGGCTTCATTCTTATATTTAAAAAATGTTAAAAAAAAAATTATTATACAAATTCTTATGAACAGTTGCGATAGAGTGTGTATTAATGACGTGTAACTAAAAATACCGGTATGGAGATTAACAATGAGATGTCCTATGTATGTCCTGAGCAAACGTCTAGACCGTTTCGAGTGCTGAGTACACTTTGTGGAGTATAAGAGAGGTGTATTCTCAGAGTATTGGTGTACTTTTCAGAAAAAGAGTTGAAATTGAAGTATGTGGTTTTTTATTTATTTATTTTTTTTTTTACAGTTTTCTATTCTCATTTTTCATATCTGTTTACAACACTTACCATCTAATGAAGACTTAAATATAAATGAGAGGTAATGTAATTATAAAATATAAGAAATCGGAGAGACGACGTATGGTTGTTGGAGCACTAAGTCTACTGTTCTTCGAGTCCCGGGTTCGGGACCCAGCTAGTGGCAGAATTATTTATTCTGTATTTCAGCCGTGGAGTGGCTCTGGGATATAGAGACCCTCCCGGGATAAACTCTGTAAAATGGGTACCCCAAAAAGGGAGAAAACCTGACGGTTGAGCATGATCTCATCTTTTTTTTTCATTGATTATGAACTACTAATCCAAAATAATAGATTATATGACACTATTCACAATCTTTGAGATACTTCTGATCCCATCATTATTTTTATGTGTCTATAAAATTGCAGTTAATTTCTTAGAAAATAGCTTAATTTTTCTTCATTCTTATTGTTTGACTGGAGAATGTCGTTATGTGCTATGTTCTGTAGAGAATATATTTAAGGATAACCATTTTAAAACTTTTTCAAGAAACCACATTTCTATATAAAAAAAACATAACAATTTCTACAGTTAATATTAATCTTACTCAAAGAGCTTTTATTCCTGGCCCGGAAGAAAAAACTGTCATAAAAATTTCTAATACCTTCAGAAAAACTTTTACCTTAAGGTAAAACGAGTAAAATGTCAAGTTTAACTTTTCATTGGAATTTGTTTTGTTTTTTCCTCGTATTGTTATTATTTTATTTAAATAAATTATAAAATACCGCTTTTTTGTAGGTTTAATTAAAATACAAACGAATTTTCTTAAAATTACATATTATATTGTTACGGGCTACGGTGTGTGAGAAATGAACTACTTCAGTTTACAAATTACAAATATTTATTAAATACAGAATGCACAAATACAAAGGAATTATTAACCACTATACTTACAATAATAATTGAATTACTAACTTAACTACTAAACAGTCTACATATAAAATCAGGTATTCCTGACAAATAAACTACTTACGTAAATTAATACAATCTGCTAGACTTATTCTAAAACTTACAACAATAACTTTATATATATATATATATATATATATATATATATATATACAACAATAACCTACAGTCCTCTAATTTCCAACCAACCGGTTATCACAAGACTGACACACACAGTTTTACTACACTGTCACGAATTATCCACTGTCACAGTTCACTGATACATCCACTTGGGTAAGATAAAGACTGACTCTCTCAGGCGTAGTGGACCGGTATTTATACCACAACAGAAGAGTCTAGACACGGCGGCGGGCAGGTAAACGCCGAGTAGCGGATGGGCCGTTCTAGGTACTTCGAGGACCCTCCAGGTCCAGAAGTCTCTAGCCAAATCCGGACCCCTCTAGGCGTAGTTTACCTGTCATTGTCTTGACCTTAACAATATTATATTCTAAAATATATTCTAAAAGTTTTCAATACGTATTTTTTTTTACGTTCACATACTTTTATATGAAATATATAGTAAGGTAAAGTATTGCGATAGTGATCCAGTTTTCTACGGAAATACACGTCTTAGGATCCCCTGAGTCAGAATGACCAAGTCCCGCAAAAAGGTCTGTGAGTGTGTGTGGTATGTATCTCGAAAATGACAAGTTGTATACAAATTAAATATCATATTTTAAAAAAGTATATGCCAGAGTAATTACAGCAATTTTTGACCAAAATCGGTTGACAGGAAGTGTTAGTGTACACCTTGCATTTTGATTTTCTCGAAAACAGCCCCAAACGATTTTGACTAAACTTGCTATATCGATGTGAAATTGAATGAGCTTTGATGTAATGTAGGTTTTATTCTGCTTGCAATAGGCTGAGACGTCGTTTATGCTGATATTTCAAAATTTAAGTACCTTTAATTCTGTAGTTTTTATGGAATTATTAGCATTATTTGCTGATTAGCATTGTTAAAAAACAAGTGAATGTATAAATTTAACGAATTCTGTATCCAACTAAACGAGATAAGAGCAAAATATATTTTTACTTTTTTTAGTAAGGGAAAGTATTGCGATCGTGAAAATTTTCGAATTCCAGTTTTCAACGGAAATACATATTTTAGGGTCCAAATAACCAAGGTCTGTGTGTGTGTGTGGTAACTCCTGGGCGGAAACGGTAAGTCATAGGAAACTGAAATTTCATATTTAAGACAATTATACATATGGCCGGGACGTTGCAAAACCTTTAGCCACTTTATACCATGTATTTTGCATCTTTTTTTTCGATTTTCTCGAAAACGGTTCCGACGATTTTGATTAAACTCGCTATATCGATGTAAAATTTAATAGGCTTTAATATACTTTAGGTTTCATTTGGATTAAAATAGTCTGACAGGGCTTAAATGCCGATATTTTAAATTTTCTTTCCCTAAAGTACCTTTAATTTTGTTGATTCTATAAAAATAACTATATTATCTTATTACCACTGATGAAAAACAGGTAAATATATAAATTGAATAAATTCGATACCCAACTAAAGGAGAAAACAGAGAAAATATTTTTTTAATGCAATTTTTTGTTTTTGTACATAAGAGCAGTAATATATACCTGTATGATATACCGTTGGAAAGCTAACGATTTTGGAAAACATATTATCTTATACTCAAGCTTTTAAAAGTTAATAGAGAGTGATGAAGAGAAGATAAAACTAACTGATTATTTTAGAAAAAAATATAATAGTGTTTTTAATAAAACACATGTTTCTATATAAATTCGATTTAATTAATTCTTTAATAGTTTTACGTTTTTTTATCTCTAATTGTATTTGAAAATTCTTTCATTGATTTTAAAAATGGAGGTGAGTGGAAGTCGCGTGTTGCCCGCACCAGGTTTTTTATGTGATTTTTATTTTTTATGGACATAAGAATAGTAATACAGACGTACAATACATTGTTGGAACGCTGAAGAATTCAGAAAAAATATTATCTTATAAACTAAGTTGTAAAAGGTAACGGAGAGTGATAAGAAGCCGATAAATCTAACTGATGGTTACAGATAATAATATAATATATTATTTAATAAAACTAATAATTCTATTAAAACTCAAAGTAATTAACGCTTTTACCTTTTTTATAATACCTCTAACTTTATATTATACCTCTTATTTTTTATTATACCTCTAACTGTAGTTAAAAATCGTGAAAGTGGTTGTAACAACGAATGTAAGTTAAAGTTGTTGCGTGCACCAGATTTCCAAAAAATAAAAACCGGTGTTTGACAGATGCTTTTAGAGCTATCCAAAAATGACGACATGACGTTAGTATCTTTAATAAACGATAAGCCCTTTGGGAAAAAATACCTAGCGCAATTGTACCAGTTTTTTTATTTGATTTTTTTTAGAACAAAATCATTGCACCAATAATAAAATTTTTATGACGTAAATGAAAGAGATGATAATTTACAAGTCTCCTTCATATATTTTGGAAAATCGTGTATGCAAATGAATTTATGTCTAATTACTGGCTAGTAGCTATTATTTTCACATTAACGCTTCTTCGTCATGTTGAATAATTTGATTCAACCTTTATATAATATTGAATAATTCATGTCAGTCCTAATGTTATTTTAATAGTTTCATAAATAATTACGTAATCCATATCAATATTACGTAAAAGGTATTGTTTTTTTTTTATTGTTTTTGTTAGACTGAATATCAAATCTCTGCACATATGTGTATGCAATGAAAAAAATAATAGTACACTTCTAGATCACAAGTAAATTTTAAAGACAATTTGAAATCTTTATTGCAAAATCAACGTTTCGAACCACATCTGGATCAACAAGAAACAAGACAAAAAGTATATATAATAATAGTTAAAAGGAGAAATATATGAAATTCACAAAACGTAAGAAGTGCAATGTTTAAGATAAAATAAAGTAACACAAAAAAGTACTTTGGTGCTAAAAAGTAATTGAGCAATGAGTTTTTATATATCGTTTATATATTCTAATCGTTCTATTAAAATCTAGCAGTTCTTATTTGCATAATTGCTAGTTTACTAAACCAAACTAACCGTTTGTGTGATGTTCAAAAGATTTAAATATATAGGAATATTCAATATTTAAATAAATAAATATACATATATATATATATATATATATATATATATATATATATATATATATAAATATATATATATATATATATATATATATATATATATATATATATATATATATATATATATATATATATATATTTATAAAACTTTTATTTTTGAATCAGCATATATTTTATTTTATTATCTAAAATGTTTCTATCTCTATATGTATAAAACGATTTCCCAATTTTTTTCCAATAACTCCTAAACCACGATTAAAGACCGGTTTTTATATCGCTTTAAGCATTGATTCCTGAAGATTTATAAGTGCGACGCGTTGGTTTTACGTTTTTTTTTTTTTTTTTTATAGACGTATATAAAAAAAAAAAAAAACGTTACATTACATACCGTTGGAAAGCCCAAGATTTTAGAAAAGGGCAACTTGCTCTCCCCTTCTCTAAAATCCTGCGTGCGTTATTAAATGGATATCTATAGGTGTTACTTTCTGGTGTTACTTCCTAACATGTTCTTATTGTGTAATATAATTAACAATGAGAATAATTTTTATTATTATTACTCTCTCTGTAATAGACAATGTACATAACGTCATTCCCTAATAAATGGAAGTAATGACAATACATTGTTCGAACGCTGAAGAATTCAGAAAAAATTTTAGCTTATAAACTAACTTTTAAAAGGTAACGGAGAGTGATAAAAATCCGACAAAACTAACTTTTTATTTTTTTATATTTTATAGACGTATAAAATAACGTTGCAAAGTCCGAGATTTTAGAAAAGGGCAACTTGTTCTCCCCTTCACTAAAATCCTGCGTGCGTTATTGAATGGACATCTATATGTATTACTTTCTGGTGTCACTTCCTAACATGTTTTTATTGGGTAATATAATTAACAATGAGAATAATTTTTATTATTATTACTCTTTCTGTAACAGACAATGTACATAACGTCATTATCTAATAACTGGAAGTAATGACAAAACTTTGGCGTAGACATATAAAATCATCCAGAGCTTTTAAATTTTAATGATAAGCAGTTTTTTTTTTTTTTTTTTTTTTTTTTTTTCTTTATTGGTATATATTACAATTTGTCATAATAGACAATAATAATAGAGCTAGAGGATCTCATTCATACAATATTTACAATATAAACAAAACGAAAGTCAAATTACATAAAATAAAATCAAAATAAATAAACGTATACAATAACAAAATTTATAGACAAAATAAATACAAATAAATGAAGCTAACAAATAAATAAACAAAACATGTCACATTCATACCTATGTACAATATTTACAATCAGCTCGGGAACCCCAGACGGGACTCGTCCCCCCACTTGTGGAAGGACAAGCAGAGTCTAAAGGGTCCCAGCGCCTCCCTCTCAGCCGCATCACTGGTGAGAGCCAGCGGAAGCTAAGTGAGGGCGCCACAGCCACAATCACACCGCACATGAGAGGAGAATCTGACCAGTGTCAGAACTCCAGAATAGATTTTTACAATATGTCTCGGGGCCACTGCCGTTTCAACCTTCTAGGAGGGTTGTATGGATGAGTGGAGCTGGATAGGGATTGTGCTAGAGGATTAGGATGATGAATGAGGTTCTGGTGGAATTTGGAAAATTTGGATGGAATCAGGTCTGAAATAAATGGAACATTAAGGTCGTGGTGTAAGGTATAGTTGGAGACATAATAAGGAGCATTTACTATTGTTCGGAGGACTTTGGATTGAAAGGATTGAATGCGTTTGATGTTAGAACGTTTGGCTGTCCCCCATAGTTCAAGTCCGTAGGTCCACATTGGTTTCAGTATTGTCTTGTAAAGTAATAATTTGTTGTCAACTGTAAGCTTAGATTTTCTGTTTAGTAGTCTGTATAACTGTCCGAATCGTCTGTTGAGTTCTTTTCGTTTAAGTCTTGTATGTGGGTTCCAGGTCAATCTTTTGTCTAGTAGTAAGCCAAGATACCGGACTGTGTCTGAGGAAGGAAGCGGTATGGAATTGAAATGAACCATTGGACAGGATTTGCGTCGAAGGGTGAAGGTGACGTGGGTGCATTTGCTTTCATTAACCTTAATACGCCAAGCATTACACCATTCCTCGATAAGACAAAGGTGTCTCTGCAGAATTAAGGATGCTTTTTCAGGATCGGAATTGGATGATAGGATGGCGGTGTCATCTGCAAATGTTGCCAGAAAGGTGTCAGGATGATTAGGAATATCAGCAGTGTAAAGGATGTAGAGGACGGGTCCCAAGACGCTGCCTTGAGGAACACCGGCCTCAATGGGATAATAGTTAGAAAATTCTACACCACAGCGAACTCGGAAGGAGCGGTTTGAGAGATAGGATCGTAGAATGAGGTATAGAGACTGGGGTAAATGCGTTTTAAGCTTGAAGAGTAATCCGGTGTGCCATACCCGGTCAAAAGCTTGCGCTATGTCCAGAAACGCACCAGAACAATACTCTTTGCATTCAAGGGCTGAGGAAATATGGTCTACAACTCGGAGTCCTTGTTGAACAGTGGAATGATGAGCACGGAAACCAAACTGATGAGATGGAAGATTTTGTGATTCTAATATAGGCAGGATTCGTTTTAGAAGGAGTTTTTCAGACTTTTGAGAGGATGGGGAGTAGACTAATAGGTCTGTAGGATGAAGTGTTGCTGGAAGGTTTACCTGGTTTTAGGAAGAGAATGATTGTGGAATGTTTCCACAAGAGAGGAAAATAGGTGGTGCGAAGGATGCAGTTGTAGATATAGGTAAGGAATATAATAGCTTTCTGCGGAAGTTGACGGAGGATCTGGGGGGTAAGGAGATCATGTCCAGGAGATTTACGGAGGGTCAGTTTCTGGAGAAGATATTTAACCTCAGAGGGATTAATAGCTGTAGGAGGTAGTGAAAGAGGTATTGGTGACAAAAGGAAGTCTTGTACTTCTGCGGTATGATTGCTTTGGGATTCCGGGTGAGGAGTGAATACTTTGGAGAGGTGTGTGGCGAATTCCTCGGCTTTATCTTCATCAGACGCAGCCCAGGAGTCATCACCACGCCGGAGAGGATGGGAAACTTGATGGGATTTTAAAATCTTCTTCGTGACATTCCACAGGGAATTATCACTAGCTGACAGAGAGGAGAGGTAGGAATTAAAGGACTGGGAACGGAAGGTCGCCAACTCCTGCTTCAATTGTCTACAATAGAAGTTATAGGAGCGGCGATCTGTTGGGTGTCGGGTGCGCTGCCATAATGATCTGGCACGGCGCTTTGCATGGATTAGGTCTGCAAGGTGTTGAGGCAAATGGTTTTGGTGAGGAGTTATATTGGAGCGCTTAGGAGAGGAGGCAGTCCAGACAGCTTGCTGAATGGCGGTGGTGAAGGAGTAGACGGAATCGTCAAGGTCTTCTGGGGTTTTGAGGGTCGCTCTGAGGTTAATATTATCGGTCAGGATTTGGCGAAAGAGGTTCCAGTTGACAGGGCCTCGGATAAATGACGGTGGGATAGGTTTTGGAATTGGAGTGAGAGATACTTTTAGGATCAGTGGACTATGGTCTGAGGATAGTTCATCAAGTCGAGCTACAGATAAGTTGAGGGAGCCTAATCCGCTGTGAATGAAGAAGTCAAGGATGTCAGGATTACGGTTGGGATCGGTTGGCCAGTAGGTAGGGGAATCAGGAGGTAGGAGATTGAAATGACGGGAGTTGAGTGCAGACAGCAAATTTCGTCCACGAGAATTCGTGGTTCTCGAACCCCACTGTTGATGCTTGGCATTTAAGTCTGCACCCAGAATGAAATGATTTCCTAAGGAATTTAGAAAGGATACAAATTCGGTGTTGGAAATGAAATGTTTGGAAGGGCAATATGCTGATGTAAGGGTTACCGGAAAGGAAAAAGTTTTGATTACTATGGCTGTGGCTTGTAGGAAATCATAGGTAGGAAGTGGGAGTAAGTGATGAGAGAGGGACTGGTGCACAATGACAGCAGTACCGGCATGGGCTTTGCCGTCTG
This sequence comes from Piezodorus guildinii, assembly GCA_023052935.1. Lineage (NCBI taxonomy): Eukaryota > Metazoa > Arthropoda > Insecta > Hemiptera > Pentatomidae > Piezodorus > Piezodorus guildinii. The sequence continues at coordinate 109,356,004 of CM041296.1, read as the reverse complement.
GGTGGTCCGTACGGTATGTTACGTATTGAGGTATTTTGAAGAACTGTTTAGTGGTTAGTCTAGTTTCAGTAATAAGTGCTACGTCAACGTTTTTGTCTTGCAATAAAACTGTAAGTTCGTCAGTATGATTTCTAACACCATTCGCATTCCATAGGAGAATGGATAAGGAGTTAGGTGAAGTCATTTAAGGATTTTTTAAGGAAGGGATTAAGTTTGATACAAGATTAGTAAGTAGTGATATTAGCGGCATAACGAGGGATTTGATTTCAGTGATGAAGGATGTCATCAAACTTGTAAGGTCTGAGACATTTGATGGATGAGGAATATGAGAAATTTGATGCGGATGAGGTTTTTGAGGGTTGGGTAAATTTTGAGAAATAGCTGGTTGTGGAACGGGTTGAGGATTTTGAAGTGTGCGTTGTTCCGGCAGTGCCTCGGCCTCTTTGTTTTGGTTCCCACCTCCAAGTAGATGGGCAAATGTTACATTGGAATCAATTGTTTTTGAAGGTTGTCTTCTGCTTCTGATCGGTTCAGCTGTTTCATCCAGATTCTGAGGTTTTTGGTATCTGCTTTTGAGGTTCTTGTAGACTTGACATCCCTTGTAGCTAGCCGGGTGGTCCTTGAGACACAAAGCACAAACAGCGGGTGTTGATCTTGGTCTTGTACATTCTTCTGACTTATGTTGTTCACCGCATTTCACACAGCGTGGTATGTGGTGACAATAACTTCTGGTATGACCATATGCCTGACAATTGTGGCACTGAACTATTTCTTTCTTAGTGTAAGGTTTTTCAACTCTTACACTAGTATAGTATAATCTATTGAGATCATAAATTTTTTCAACTCCTGCTGATGGTTCCAAGTCCACAAAGAATAGAGGCAGTGGAATTTTATCTTTTAGGACGTTGGTGACTTGTCGCACTTTATAGCCTATCTCCGTCAGTTCTTCTTGGATAGCTGCTGCTGGTGTCGAAGGGTGTAGGTTTCTAATTACAACCCTTAAAGCTCTCTCCTGGCGTAACTGATATGTATGAAAATCAGCTTTGGTCTCAGTCAGATATTTTACTATTTTTCTGTAGGTTTCGGCGGTAGTCGGGGATATTTTAGTATCACTGGTTCTACTTATACAATAATAACTGTTAGGATCGGTTAATTTGTTTAGATGCGCACACAGTAGTTGAAAGTTTTTAATATTTTTAACAAATATTGGTGGAGGTTGTGGTTCTTTTGGTATAGGAGAAGATTCCATTGTTTCTTTTTCAATTTGAAGGATCTGAAATGGGTTCGGTATAAAAAACGGCGATTCTTCAGTTAATCCTTGTGATGATGTGCTAGGCTGTGGTTCAGAACCTAAAGAGGTAGCTGAAGCATTCGCTGGTGGAATCATTTTTTTATTATTATCACGGCGAGGTCTCTGTTTTGTAGGAGACGAGTTTGAACCTGCAGATCTAGATCTTTTACTTGTAACTTTCGAGGACATCACTTGATGAAAATATCGCATTGATTAAAAAAAATAAATAGGAATAAATATATAATGGAATAAGAATAAGAAGGAAAAAAAATAAATAAAAGAAAGATAAGGAAAAGAAAAGCAAGCCCGAGCTTGCCGAGCTAGCGGCAATCAGCTGATCAGTGACCCTCCTTTCACTTTTTCGTGATTGTACAAAGTAAATTATAACTTTGCTTACCGAAATTTCTCCAATATTCACTGCTGTAGTATTCCTGAGGTCTAGTGATGTTTTCCAGACTGAACTCAAGCGAATTCCTACTGAAAAAAGCAAAAATCTGAGAGACGAAGTAACGTATGACTGTTATCATCGAGCGCATCAGCTGATCTCGATAAGCAGTTAATACATTTTCATTCATATGTTACTTTAAAATACTAAAAGTATTCATGTACGTGCATATGTTTCTAATTTTTGTCAATGATTAAATATACGATTGGGTAGACCTTATATTATAGACACAATAATTTCTTGCTAAGTGATATTTTCGTTTCGATAACCTAACAATCCCAAAGCGATAAACTACAAATTGGTCAAACGGTACATCTTAAACATGAATGACACCACATACATATTCCAGTTGTGCTGGTGTAGGGCGGGTCACTATTCTACTATAGATTAAAATAAATAATTAAAAACTATAACCATTTATAATAAGCGTATGTTAAATAAAATATATGCACGTTGAAAATATCTAACAAGCTAGACAGTAAACTTAGAAAACATCCTTCTTTGAAAATAGTGCTCTCAGAATGGCAGAAGTCGCACTTACAAGACCCTCTACTCGACACATCAATATTTGCTGACTAGAACACCTCGACCGATCTGTACACAGTGCCAGGTAGCTACAGCAGATAAATATTGACCGGCTGCAGTCAGTTGATAGGTGACGACCTCCTATTTCAATGCCTTGTTAAATGTGACGAAACTATTGAAATTCCGAAATTTTAAATTGTTTGAAAAAAAATTTACATATATAAATCAATGTAGAATTATATATTTACATTTCATCTTCTTCTTTTTTTTTTTTTTATTTCTTTATAGATAATTTGTAGTTGTTTATTTTGAATATCAGATATATTATCAATGGTTCATAACATGTCTTTAGTCATTTACTAAAATTCAAAATACAGGACGTCATCTTCTGAAGAGTAGGGATCACTTGTAGCTGGGTGGTTAGCATAACAGCCTCCCATGCCAAAGGTAAGGGTTTGAATCCGCAGGTGGTCCTAGAATTTTTTAATAGGAGTAAAAAATCCCTAGTTATGCCGTCCTTCGGAGGGGACGTTAAAAGGTGGTCCCGAGCCTGTACAATGTCAGGTACTCGTTAAAGATCCCTATCCTAATAAAACCTGCATAGGCATAATTTAGGACTCCCACTGTAGCATCGTCCGATTAGCCATAGTAGCATAAAGTGACGTTAAATAAATAAACAACCACTCTTCTGAAGAGTAGGATTACCTTGTATTAAATTTTCTAGGGAACTGAAAAGATGGAAATCCGAAGGAGCAATGTCAGGTGAGTACGGCGGGTGAGGTAAAATCTCCCGCCTGAAGCTTAATAACTTTTGCTGAGTCCTTAAGGACACATGGGGCCTGGCGATGTTTTGGTGGAATAGCACTCCTTTCCGATTTGCCAACTCTGGCCGTTTCTCTTCAATTGCTGCCTTATATCGATCTGGGCGCAGTAAAATTCCGTATTTATAGTTTGGTTTTGTGGAGGAAGCTCAAAATGTACGGGCCCATTCTAATCTCACCAAAAACTGAGCATTACCTTTCTTTGAGACGGCCTTTGGTGTTGCGAGCGGCGTCGTTCCAGGCAACCTCCAAAATGTTTTTCGGTTGGTTTTGATGTAGAGAATCCATTTTTCGTCACCAGTAACAACTCGCTTTAAAAATGGATCCTCCACATTTTTTTTTCCGCAGCAAATCACAACATGAAATCCTTTCAATAAGGTTCCTTTCACTGAGCTCACGAATCCTAATGTGGTAACGACAGACGTACCCGCCCTTCTTTAGATGATCAGAAAACGGACGATTTGCAGGCTTTTAACTCCGCAGCTATCTCACAGACAGTAATTCGTCTGGAGCATGTTGGTAACACAAACCGTCACTATGGTTACGAAACCAAAGCTTTTACCTCTGCCAAAAATCGCAAAACGCACGTCAAGAAGTTTTCACTTCAAAATTAAATTAAAAGGTCATTTGTGTTAATATATATTATTCAAGTTTACGAAGTACAGAACTTATATTTTTAGAATATAACAGTAATAGAATTGAAAAAACGTCGCAGGTTCGTATCGTTCCTAAAATGTTAAAATCGTTTGCTTGCAGAACCCAGAAAAAAAGTTGTAATGGTATTTATTTTTCGTCATTGGCAGTGAAGGAAGACTTTAAGATGATCGCTCGATCGTTTTTATAAAGTGGTAACAGAAAAATAATTTATAAGGATTACTGTACATTTGAATATAAGAAAGGTTGGATTGGCCGTGAAAGCTTAACAATGACATTCAAACGATTAAATATTCACATATAAGCTCAGGGCATACTGCTATAGTGCTATAACTACAAAATCACGACTTTCCATTTATAAACTTTTTGCAGTAAATAAGCAAACTATAATTGTTAATACATTAATTATCCATTATGAAATATATTATTAACCCATTTAGATACAGGACCCCCATTCTTAGGTCAGACCGCGAGATAACCTTCGATTTCGAACTAATGGCTTGTTTAGTGATTTTCCAGTTCTAAATATAGAAAAAGATAATTGGACATTCATCCAAATATCTGAACAAATATTTCGCGAATATGGTGTCTGTTGAACTTGAGTTTGTTGATACTAAGGAATCGAAATGTTTGTTTTTGTTTTTTTTTTTTGTTCTTTTTTAAGAAAGTCATAAAACCGATACAATTGTCGGTTTATAAAAGTATTAATTCCTGTAAGATATATTGGTGTAGAATTTTTTGTATAGAAAATTTATATTGATTATATACCAAAAGTTTTAATTTTACAGAAGTTTAAAAAAAAAAAAAAAAAAAAAAAAAAGACATATATATATATATATATATATATATATATATATATATATATATATATATATATATATATTCTTTAGTATTAAAGCATTTCAAAATTTTAATAAATCACGTATATAATCTAATTTTAACCTTTTTATTTAAGTTAAATTTGTTTTTAATATAATAATTATATTATTGTTCGTTGATTCGATAACGTTAATAATTATTCAAAGAGAAGAAAAATAAAGATGTGGTAAAGATAAAATTTATTTGATTAAAAAACACGAAATAAGTATTTAATAAATACAAACGTTTCAACCTATTTTGTGGACCTTTATAAAAACAAAACACAATAAAGATGAAATTAATAGATTTAAATAAAATTTAAGTATATTAATAGTACAATATAAAGATATCTACAATATACTGTTGGTATCTTTGTTATAGTTTATTTCTTATCGTGACATATCTACCTTTTTTTTGTTATTATTACATTCGGATGTATATGTATATTTGTTGATATAACGTTACATTATTTTCAATATTCTCTGGATTAATTTATACCATTCTTACTTTCGAATAATTACCCCGTTTATTTATTTTCATTTAATGTCATTCGATCTTTTTTTTTTCCATTGTTACCATCTTCTAAAATATAAATAAATGATAATCTTTCTCCTTACATTCTTTGACTTATTTTAAACAATTTTCTATAAGTTTACTCACTTTTAAATTAAATTTGAATTTTCATTGATTAATCCAAGCTTTATTTAACATGGCCGACTTATTGTGAATACACTTCGTGTTTATTTACATTTATAAATGTATTTATAATTTTTAATTTATTTTTCTTTTAGAAGCATATTCACTTATTATAATATACAGTTTTGAATTTCAATAAAAAATATATATTATTTGATTAGCTCAACTTAAAGAATTTTTTTTGTTTTTTTTTTTAAATATTTTATAAAGCATTAAATACTTGAATTTCTCAACGGGTTCAAAAGTATGCCCCGATATATCAATATCACCTAGATCGCCACCGTTTCTGCTACTAATCATATATTTCGTCTTATCGGTATTTAATTCGAGTCCTATTTCTTTACCTGTTTTTATTAACACACTTTTATTTAGTTGTATGGTTTCCTTGTATCCTAGCAGTACAAAATCATCGGCATACCCCAAAACCACAATCTTATAACCCATATTTTAACCTTTCTCGGTACACATCACCTTTTCTATGACATATTCTAAAGCTATATTAAATAAAACAGGTGAAAGGGAGTCACCCTGTTTCAAACCCGATCGCACCTCAAATCTCTCGGAATAATTATGACCGATTCTAAGTTTATGTAATGTTTCCGACAAACACATCTCTATTAGGTTTGCTAACTTTCCTGGTATTTCCTGTTCAATCATGATGTTATACTAAAAGGGAGTATTGCTTAATACAGTTTGATTTTAGTTACAATCAACAATATTTTCTTTTTATATACATATTAATTTGTATAAAGTCATAAATTTAATAGAATTTCATATCATATAATTAACAATAAATTTACCTTTTATGTCCATTGTCTATTAGTTTACATTTTTTGGTACCTTACTGCTTTTTAATTGTCGAATATTATAATTTTAATGTTGATTATAAATTATAAATTTATACTAATTATTGTCCGATAATTGTACAGATCTGTTACTAATAATATTATTAATATTTGGAAGGACAATTCTTTAACAGTTAAAGTTAACATTAAAAGTCAAACGGCAACATGATTTTTTTTTTCACAATTTAATCCTTTCAGAAGTAAAGATTATGGCTTTCCTTCTTTGAATTTATTAAAATCTTACTCTGAAAAAACTGAAATTTTCCTTTTGTATAGTTTAAACTAAACTCTTGACCTATACGGTCAGGAATATATTTTTTAATCATGACTATACGATGGCTGATAGACCTGTGATGAATGAGATAAAGTTATTTATTCGGTAGCTAGACAGTACGTGTAACTGGAACTCCGTTTTAGTAGCGTTCATTATATAATAATATAACTGAATAGGAGGAACCTATATAGCTGTAACAGTTCCATAATTGTCAGGTAAGTAATTCACTAGAGGTGTGCTCAGTATTCAAATGGTCCGCTTTACTAACACCACTGCTGAGTCCACATTAGCAACTATATTGCCTGTCTTATCAGTCCTAATATATTAATACCTTTTACGACCCCATTTAGTCGTGAAACTATAATTGTACCAATTTACATATTATATTCATAATATATATGTTTATATTGATCGCTATGTTGTATGGGTATTGCCCTAAAAATAAATGAATAAATAATTATTTATTTATTTATTTACAAATATGCATCTACCCTTATAGGGTCATTAGCATGATACATAGTTAAGTTTTTAGCACATAATAGTTAACAATATTTCACAAAAGTTGGGTTACAATTTGTCTTATGGTGTAATGGATTAGATAAAATTGTAGAGTTTACTTTTTTTAAAAACTTAAGTAACTTTTGCACACACATTTCACAATCACTAAGAGCTATTTCTAGCTTGTTGCCAATATCGAATTCTCTTCTTGCACCGTTGTAGACCTCGCAGTGCAGGATGATATGCTCCACGGTCAAAGGTGCCTGGCACGTCCTACAGGTCGGTGGGTAGAGTCCCTTCAGAAGGTAGGTGTGAGTCATTGCTGTGTGTCCGCTTCTTAGTCTGGCCAGGACCACTTCTTCCCGACGATTTCTTCTTTCTGATGTTTTCCAGATCCCAGGAGTTCCTTTAATTTTTCCCAATTTTTGTTTTGTTCTGCTCCACTCGGTGACCCATGAAGCATAAATCGTTTTCTTAGCATAGTTTCGCCAGTCCGAGGCTGTTGTCTTATTGACTCGGATTACATCAATAGCAGGACCAATCCTAGCATTATTAGCAGCCTGGTCAGCTTCCTCATTTTTTCCTATGCCCAAATGAGATGGAACCCATAGGAATTGTATTATTTTCCCTGAAAAAATGCATTCTCGCTCAAGGGCTTGGATTTTGTTCACCAAAACATCTTTTGAGTTCCTGTTTTCTATTGCTTTCAGAGAGCTCAAAGAATCTGTAACTATCAGATGATTTTTGTGTTCCTGTTTTGTTATGATGGTCATAGCTTTCCAGATTGTGAATAGTTCTCCAGTATATACACTATTCGGTTCTGGTAAAACATATCTATAACAATTAGAGCCCATAATAATTGCACATCCAACTTCTGAATCTGACTTGGAAGCATCGGTGAACCAAAAGAAGTAATCGGAATACAATTCTTCCCGCTCTTTATACAGTTGATGATAAACGTGCTGAGGCGTTGTGGGCTTCGGAAACACGGATAAACTATAGTCAATCTGACTTTTTGTTTGCACCCAATTAGGTACTGAGCTCAATGGGATTCTAAAAATTTCTGGAAATGTTATTTTTAAATCAAATGTCAATTTTTTAACTCTGCTATGGAAACATTTACTAAAATTAATGTGTTTTTCACTTGCCATTGGACGTTCTGTAAAATCATGTGCAATGAGTTTTTTTCTGGACATCAACGTGCCCATATATGCCAGTAAGAGGTATTTTCTTCTTGTTTCCAATGAGGGCTCACCACTCTCTACATAGACGCTTTCGACGGGTGTTGTTCTGAATGCTCCGATGCAGAGGCGAAGTCCTTGGTTGTGAATTGTATCCAATAGTTTCAAAGTTGAAGGGCTTGCTGAACTATAAGCGACAACCCCATAGTCAGGTATAGGCCTGATCAAGGTCCGGTAAATTGTCAACAACGTACGTCGATCAGATCCCCACTGGGTACTGGCCAGAACTTTTAGTAAATTTAAGCCTTTTTGACACTTGGATTTTACATAATGGATGTGTTGAGACCAGTTTAGCTTTTGGTCAAAGTATACACCCAAAAATTTGATTGTACCGGCGTAGGTAATGGGTTTATTTAATAAAGTTAATGGTGGATGTGTTTGACATTTTCTTTTTCTGCAAAAGTGCACAGCTATTGTTTTTGAGCTTGAGAAGCCGAAACCTATAGTTTTGGACCATGCTTCAAGATTCTTCAATGTTTTTTGTAGGCTCCATTTAATATATTCCAAGGATTTGCTTCTTATGTATATTGCGAAATCATCAGCAAATAAAGAAGATTTTACTTCCGGTGAAGTTGTCCGTGCTATGCTGTTTATAGCGATAAGGAACAAAGTCACACTCAGAGGAGATCCTTGCGGTGTACCGTTCTCCTGTTGAAACGTTTGAGAAAGATTTGGTCCAACTTTAACCTGGAATGTCCTTTCTTTGAGAAAATTATTAATAAACATCAACAAACTCCCTGTGAGGCCTTCGTTTGAAAGAGTCCTGACAACATTGTACCTCCACATCGTGTCGTATGCTTTCTGTATATCTATGAATACAGCAACCAAGTGCTCCTTGTTAGAGAAAGCGGTCTGTATTTCATGTTCAAGCTTTAATATTTGGTCAACAGCAGAGTGATTTTTCCTGAAGCCATACTGTGATGTTGAAAAAAAGTTGTGTGTTTCCAAATAATATATCGAACGGTTGTTAACCATTTTTTCAAGTAGTTTGGAAAGACATGACAGCAGCGATATAGGTCGATAGTTATTGATGTTTATATCTTTGTGATTTTTCTTGATTGGAATAACTAAAGCCTTCTTCCATGTTTTAGGAAAAAACCCAGTAGTCCATATCCTATTATAAATAGAAAGTAGAAAAGATAAGGCATTTAAGGGCATTTTTTTCAAAAAAAGATATGAGATCTGATCGGGCCCTGCTGTAGATTTGTCCTTGCATGTTCTTAGGGCGTTTTGCAATTCAGGTAAATTAAAAGGGTGATTATAACTTTCCGAATCTTGTGTACGAAATTCTATGGTACTTTTCTCCTGTTCGATTTTATACAGCTGGAAATCTGGAGTATAGTTGTCAGTTTTCGACATGGATGAGAAGTGTGATCCAAAAGCTTCAACTATGTTAGATGGATCTGTAATAATTTGGTTTCCCGTTTGGATTGTAGAAATAGCCTCACGTTTTTTAGATCCCTGAATGGCATTCACTTTTCTCCAGACTTCTTGCAGACTATTACTACTATTAATGGAGCTAACATAGTCTTCCCATGATTTTTTTTTGCTTGCTCTCAACACCTTGTTTGCGATCGATCAGAGTTTTTAAAATTACTCAGGTCTTCTGGTGATTTTGTTCTTTTGAATTTATTGAGAGCTTTCTTCTTGTTCATTGTTGCCATGCGGCACTCCTCATTCCACCAAGGAACTAAGCGCCTATTGTTGAATACTATCTTGTATGGAATACTCTTTTTTGCAGCATCAATAATGGTTAGGTTAAGGAAAGATATTTGTCCCTCCACTTCAGTTGATAAGTTTTCCTTTTTTTCTATTTCCCTTTCTATCAGTGTGGAAAATTTTTCCCAGTTGGCTCTCTTGAATAACCATCTCGGAGTATCATCAAATTTCAAATCAGTATTACCGTCAAACTTAATAATGATTGGGAAGTGATCGCTTCCGTACAACATTTCCTTTACTTCCCAATGCACTTTATGAAGCAGTTTAACATCTATTAACGATAAATCAATGGCAGAAAGAGAGCCATCACCACAGAAATGAGTTGGAGAACCGTCGTTGATTAGAATCAGAAAATCATTAGTTTCAATAAATTTCTCGATTTCACTCCCTCTATTTTTATAGTCGAATAATGTGGAACCCCATAATTTGTTATGTCCATTTAGGTCTCCAACAAGGATCGCAGGTCTTGGGAGTTGATCAACTATTGCTTGAAGATCATTTGCAGTGAAATCTTGGCTCGGTGGGATATAGATATTGCAAACTGTGATTGGTTCAGGTTTGTAAATTTTTGCGGCTACAACTTCTAGAGTGGAATTAATTTGCATTGGTTCTGAATAAACTTCTTTATTAACTAATATGGCTACTCCTCCCCAAGCGGACTTACAATCTGTTCTGTCTTTACGGTAGATGTCGTGATCTTTTATATTTACTACCTGAGATTGCGAAAAATGGGTTTCTTGTAAACACCAGCAATGCGGTTTCTCTTCATTTAGAAGTACTTTAAAATATTCAAAACGTTTGTAGAACCCATTACAGTTCCATTGTATAATTAATGAGTTGGTATTGTTCATCATAATAAAAAAAATATTAAAAAAATAAAATAAAATAAATAAATGTAATTATTTTCGTAGAGATCAGCTATTTATTAATTGTCTGTGCTATCGTCTGAGTTAATTATACAGTCCGTTGCTTCCCACTGTTTTTTCAAAAGTTTTGTAATTTTTAATTTTGATCGCCGGTCGGTTATCAGTGTTTTTGTGTCTTTTAACATGTCCCTTAGGCCCTCTGTATTATTAGTGAATTCCTTAATAAATTCACTAATGTTTTTGGTATTTGGAGATAATTCGATAAACGTTACCATCTCTTCAAATGTTATTGGGTATTTTTCCCTATTTTCTTCAATAGTCTGCCTAGCACTTTCAAAATTAATTTTAGAATCGGTTATTTCGCTTTTTTTAAGTTTCTTCGATTTTTTACCTATGGATTGTGTTGAGGTCATTAATGGGAAGTCTTCAACATTAATAATGTTTTCCGTGTCTTCTTGGGAATCAATGGTTAGGTTCAATTCGGTAGTTGATACAGAAGAAGGGGTTGAGCTAGAATGGCATCTTTTGACGCCGGAAACCACGGTAGGTTGTAATATTGAATCTTTGGGATTAATGAGAGCAGTCGATTGAGTAGGGTTATCTAAGGCGCCACCGCTAGTAAGCTGGTTGTCATGACTACCAGACGACAGCTCCACTGGACAGCCTCTGGCAGCCTTAGCCACTGATGACGTGTTGGCGTTGTCATGGCTACTAGCTAGCGTGGGCTCTACTATATTAACTATGTTAGGTAAAATATAATTTGGTGTATCTAGTAGCGAGCGATCGGTATTTATTTTTTCACTGACGCTACTAATTATTTCAGAATTGAAATTAATTAATGTAGCCTCCTTTTCTTTGTTTTGGGGCTCAGATATATCTATATCATTCTCACACTCTGGGCAATCGGTAGAGATATGTCCTGGCTGCTTGCAAATAAAGCAAGTGACAATGTCTTCACCTAAAAAAATTCGGTAGGGTACATTATCGTATTTAATTAACAGTGAGGATGGGAGTTTGGCCAGGTCCTCAGGTGGGATGTAGACCTGTCTTCGAAAGCTTAAAACATGGGCCAAACGTGGGTCTTGGTACCCGGCCCTGAGAAAGTGCATTGGCGAAACTAACCTCAATCCTAGTTTTTTCAATTCATTTTCTATAGTGTCATGAGGTATGGAAGGGCAAGCATTAGAAATTATAATACGTTTTGCTGGATTGATTAACCGTTTTATGTGAATTTCCTTATCGTTAATTACTATTGATTTATGGTTTCTAAGAATATTATCTACTGACTCTTTATTACTGAAGTGAATGCAGAACCGGGAATTAGAAATTCTTGAAGTGTAACGGATAAATTTTGGGTCGATTAGGTCTGAAATTTTGAGTACATACTCCTTCTGTTTGATTCCTGGGAGAGTGTGCAATATTATAGCGTTTTCTCGCTTAGAAAACTTTTCTGATGCGGTGGCTTTGGCATAGCTGATTTCTGTGGGTTTGAGGTTAGGGGTTACTTTATAGTTTGTTTGTTTGTTTTCCATCTCTTTCTGACTATTACTGGTTATTTTCATGGCATTAGGATTAACTGAGGACATAATGGGGGTAACTGACATCGCTACAGAGCCAAAAGCTCTGAGCACCTATAATAGGCAGGTATTCGCCCAATTACTAATTAATATACCGATTCTCACTCTCGTGACGGAACACGCACCCTTAAATTGTCCAAATCGCACAAAATAATGTCTATTTTTCCAAGAAAAGCAGTTAAAAGTTAATAAAACTAAAAGACTGACCTGAAGTGCGTCTGCTCCACATGGGTCCCAAACAGCTGTTTTTCAAATAATTATTGTTAAAATGCTTGATTGCAAGATTTGCGTGATAATTAAGCTGTAATTATATGATTATTGAAGCGGCATTAGTTGAGACTATATTCGAATTGTATATTATTTTATATTTACAATTATTTGAATTTTTGGTTCGTATATTGTATGAAATAGAATGTACTCATCATTGAAATCATGTTTATGTTTTGTATATTAAAAAACAAAGTATTTTGTTTTCTTAAGTTTAATTATTGCGACGATCATAAAACTAGTCTGCCTATGAAACCAATATTTCATTATAAGTTTAATTAACAAGTATTCACTACAAATACTTATGACAAAAATCATTAAAACCACTGCAATGACTGTTGTATTATAATATCCCCTTAAAATCGGAGTTTCAGAATATAAAAACTTTTATGAGTTCAAAGTCTTTTTTGCGCCTCTAGAAGATCTTTTAAGAAAGCCATGTGCTCTGATGTGTTATCGGAGGAAAGGTCAGATATTTTATTTTAAGCCAATGGTCCTGTTCTCAGTCTTTTAGAAACAAGAAAACAAAACAAAAATTCAAAATCTTAGATTAGAAATAGAAATGGAAAATTATTTTATTCTAGGACTCAGTCCCATAAGACTAACATAAAATTACGAATGAAGGTGACATATCTGGTCTGATTACAATTAGTAGATTTAATTATTTACAAACTTCATTACTTACAGAGGTAAAGGAGTGAGAGAAGCAAAAAATACAATCACGAAAAAACAATAGAAACAGAAGTTAAAAAGAACTAAAAGAGTACTTCCGATCAAACTAAAAAAATATTCATCAGAAACTAATTTCTGATGAGTAACACCTTCAAAATTCCCCAAAACGCAAAGCTAGATTTGTTTTTCTAAATGCCCCCTTGCAGCGACCGGAAAACCGATCTTGCCAATGCTCAGTAGGTTTTTTCAGTAAAACCAATTTTCATCACAGGTGACATATTAATTATGATAAAGTATCATAACATAAGTTGTTTTTTTTCTATAAATTTTCAGGAATGTCTATCTTCTCAGCTGATTGGTGAGGAGTAAGTTTGTGGGAGGGCAGTCTACTGTTCTTTATAACCTTCTCCATGGAAAGTTAATGGCGGCTAATAGTATCTTTCGACCCACCACACTCCCGAGCAACTTCGTGAGTACTTGTGGACGAATTTGATTCAAGAGCTTCGCGCATAATGTTATAATTTTTTAATAATGGCCATTCGAAGCCCTTCCTTTCTAACGTCGTATCTCGACTACTTATTTTTTAACCTGCGCCGCGCCGTGAATCCGTGTCCATCATGAACACTTTTCCCTTCATATTAAATAACTTTACCGGTTGTTTCAGCGGCAGTACATATTTTTTCGAGTAATCCTTAAAATTAAGAAAAATTCGTGGCAAGGTTAAGTTTCTTTTTTAATCAAATAACTAAATGAGATTTTTTTTTTTATTCGAATGGGATTGAAAAAGTTTATAGAGTGCTGTAAATGTACTATTTACTATGTACTTTTTAACAGCAAAATTTTTTAAAACCCCATTAAAATGGACTATTGCAGATGTTTCATGATCTATCGAATGGAAAAAGGTTTTTACTAGATTATCATACTCAACATTGATGATTCTTTGCAACTTATAATGAATCCAATATTATTATGATTAAACTTATATAGATCATACTATTTTCTAGGTCGGATAAGGCAATTTTTTTTTCTAAAACTGAATAATTGTGATTTACCTTAACTTTGGATTACTTGCGGCTTGTTTAATTCCACCCTTTGCTGCCATCAGGTTCCATTTAAAAGCTATTCAAGTGCGGAAATGGTTGTATGGGCTTTTGACTTCGAGGCGGCTTTTGATTAGTATGGTTCCAATCAGACCTGCAGCCCGATCACTCAATCATTCCCTTTTAATGATAGTTTGCCTTACAGAATCCTCATAATTACAACTGTTTTATTTCGAATAGAAAGCCCTTTTTGGACATGAATAAAATATATATATTTATCCGGCTATAATTATTACGATCTTGAACAGGTAGATGAAACCTTCAAACAGCCATCGAACAGAACAGAATTCGATCTCTAACTAAAGGAGAAAACTGCAAACATATTTTTTTTATATTTATATTTGAACATAAGAACAGTAGTATAGATGTGTAATATACCGTTGGAAAGCTAAAGATTTCAGAAAAAAATATTATCTCATACTCAAGCTTGTAAAAGTTAATAAAGAGTGAAGAAAATCCGATAAAACTAACTGATCATAATTTCAGATAATAATATAATAGATTTTGTTATAAAGCACATGTTTCAATAGAAATTCAGTTTAATTAATTCTTTATAAGTTTCACTCATTTTTATCTTTAACTGTATTTGAAAATTCTTTAATTGATTTCAACAACGGTGGTAAGTGAATGTCGTTGCCTACACCAGATTTTTTTTTTTTTTTTATGTTAATATGACTTTTATCGTTATGGAAGGAAATCTTTCAATACGCTTAAATACGTAAATGAAATGAAATTAAATATAAACTTAATACATTAAATATATTACAATAAGAATGTAAATAATTACATATAACTTTCTTCGTCTTGTTACAAAGCCTTAATATATACTTGTAATCGTGAAAGATACTATTTTTTTGTCTCGTGGACGATCGTTTTTATCGAATCTAAAGGTGTTTTCTTTGTTCCATGACGGGTAAAATAAATTGTTCCCAATGGGAATTGCTTTTTCTGGAAAAGAAGTACTCTATATATATTATTATCAGGCAGATAGAAAAAGCACTTTTTCAAATTGTTTTTTAAATCCCTTAGAGTTAATAGTCTTGGTTATTCGGATTGAAGCTTTCGCCATCAGTTTGATTGTTAATTTTTTATATTCATTGAACCTAAGAATATTTTTACAAACTATTTATAAAAAAAAAGCATACCTTATAACTTTTAAAAATAGTAGTTCCACTGATATAGTTTAGTGAAATAAAAGTTAGTATTTGTGACAAGAACTTTTTTTTCCTTCAGGCTTAGAATATACCAAAATAACGTACATGTTTTTATTAATGAATTAAAAAAAAAATTATTAGGCTGTTGATCACAATTAATATTGATTAAGGTGTACGACATGCATGTATTTTCCAGTTGTTCCAACATCCATAAAATATAACATCCATTAAGAAAATATATGATATTGTTTGAAAAGGCGTAAAAAACATTAATTTCATATTTAAGACAAGTATATGCCTGGGACGTTACAGAAACTTTTCGTATGAAATTGACAAACTAGAAAAGCCACTTCTTTTTCTTTCTCGTTCTTCTCTATAAAGTCACGTCCAGCGACAAGTGGGCGGTTCTCCTTGTGTTTTACAGTATTCCGTAAAGCTTTGTTTGCAGTTCCTTCGGTTTAGGCCAGGCCTCTCTTATCGGTTCCTCTAGAAGAACACAGTTTTACAGGATGTGCTCAGCGTTTTATTCTTCTTTACCACATTCGCACATAGAACTATGTCCTATTTTGAATTTTAGGTGCGATTTCAGTCTGTTATGGTTCGAGCGTAGTCGGAAAATGACCACTTAATTCTTTCTGTTGAGGACGTGGTAGGAGTCTTTAGGATGCCTTGATCTCCATCGTTCTCTTAAGGCCACTTTATTGACAGTTTTAACTTCATCCAAGGAAAGTGAATAATCTATTTGTGGTTGGTAGGTCTTAGCCTTAGCCAGCTCGTCCGTTTTCTCGTTTCCTCTGAAAAGTCACTTTATGCTATGCATTTAGCATCATTTTAAGTTTTTCTCAAAACTAGTTAGTTCAAGTTCAAAAAAACAATTAAAAAAATTATGAAGAAATTTGATGAGCATAGAAGAAGAACAATACAGAAATATTTTGCAAGTTAGATTTGTTACCGAAAATAAATATTACTAGTACGAAAATAGTACTATATATAATATAGATGAATTGTACAATGTACCGTTGTAAAGCTAAAGGTTTTAGAAAAAAATGTATTCGACATACTGAGTTGTAGAAGGTAATGTCAAGTTACAGAATGAGCGTTAGTTTAAGTGCATGTTGAAGTATATAATTATTTTTATTATAAAATTAAGATTTCCATTGAAAACACTGAAGCAGTGGTCTAGTTGAAAAAGCATTAGTCTACTGCTCTCCAGGTAATGGGTTCGAATCCCGGGTGTGGCAGAATATTATTTATTCTGTTAATTCTCCTTTCCCACACACGGGCTCGCCTTAGTTGGATATTGACTTCTATTTGCACTGTAATATGTCTGTTTTGATTTCAATAAAGAAGTTTAAAAAAAAAAATTAGTCAGGAGGTGACCCTAGGGTATGGAGACTCTCCTGGGTCAGACCAAGTATCACTGAAGTGGGTACCCAAATTGGAAAAAAACCTGGTGGCTGAGCTTTATCAAGGCCTAATCACCTCATTGCAACGTTGTTGGCCTAGAAACAGTACGAATCTCTATATGTACTGAGCCCATGGGTTGTAGAGATACAGGTTTTTTGTTTTGTTTTTTTTCTTTTCCTTAGATGTAACAGCAACTTATTCATAATGGGCGTACCAGAAGAGCCACTTTTGATCATGTATTTTGCAAGTTTTTACGATTTTCTCAAAATCAGGTGTAACTATTCTTATTAAACTCGCTATATTCAAGTGAAATTAAATGGGCTTTAATATCAAGCATTATAGAATAGAATAGAAAAATAATTTTTATTCTGGGACTGGGTCCCTTAAGAACAATATGATATGTACAATTAATCTATACAATGTGTCTGGCCACAAGACCAAAGGATTATAATTAATTTTTATTTACAAAGCTTTAAGAAGAAAAGTAGGAGACAATAAAACAAAAGAGTAAAATAACTAAAAGAGTAAAATAAATGAATAACTTCTGATATGTTGAACAAAACTTAACATTGAAACTGATTGATAATAATTGATCGATACAGAATCATGACCAATAAATAATAAATTTTCTTTTTGAATAGATATTTGATTTGAAAACTCAGGCTTGTGGAGCGTCTGTTTGAGATGACAATAGGTACTCGTACAGTAGGGACTTGAATGATGGTAGGGAAGAAGCATGGCGGATTTGAGTAGGTAGGGAATTCCAGAGAGTAGTAGAGCGGACAAGAAAGGAATGTTCAAAACTTGTAGTTCTGTGGGCAGGAATATAAAGGTCAGAATGGCGCGATCTTGTATCATTATATGTATCATGTACTGAGAACAAGATCCTTCATTAATTGTAAAAGTACAGGTTTTTTTTTAAATTTATTAATATTTATTAATAAATATTATTGTTTGTTTAGCTTCGAGTTTTTTTAAATAATTATTTTATTATTTTTTTTTTTAAAACATCAGTTCACAAACACTTTCTACATATATTTTTATAATATTTCATAATGTATGTTTAGCAGATAGTTGAAATATTAACTAAAATACGTCAAACTATAAATTATACTTGGGACTGAATAAGAATAGAATTTATTTGTTTAAGATTTACATTCTTGTACAAATCAATTCAAATTGATATACTCGGGACTGATGACCATTAATTTATTATAATTCTATGGTACCGAGAAGTTATTGTAAATAATAGCAGTCACCCTGAGTATGTTTGTTTCACTCGCTTAGTCATTAATCTAGGCATGAACAATTTCCGGACTCAAATCTATTGCAATAATTCTAATTTAGGGGAACTATAACTTGCTATATTTATGACTGTCAGGTATAATCCAGTCTGTTGATCCTCATTCATAACAATAGTTCTAGCTTCTTGATGCATCTGTCAATGGAAACATAATCCAAATATATTAAGAAATATGAAAAACACACTACATCATCAGCACGGCAGCCAGTAGGACTTGAAAAACGACCGTAAAAAAACAAACTCATGAATGAAAAAGGACGCCCGGAAAATTTACTGCTTTCTCTCTCAATTTATAATGATTTGAGGAGGCAGTCCTCGTCCGAGGTGCTAATGAATCTTTCGAATGAATAGTTTAATAAACATAATTTATTAAAGAGGGGTAGGAAATATACCACTGATTACTCCTAAGTTATCGTTAAGAACTAAGTTAATTTGTATTATAGCAATGTTAATATTGTTTAGCTACATGTTATACAAAAAAAAAAAATTATCATCCCAATGCCTAATGATCGTAAATATACATAATTTCATAATGTTTCTCAAAAGAAGTAATGTTTACATATCACTCTTTACGACAGTCGTAAACCTATGACATCCTGTCCTACAGTGTCCTTTAATAATATTTCGCTTGTCCCGGCTGAACAGATTTGCTATCTAGGAATCCTACTTGACAAACTTGGAATCCGCACACAAGACTGAAACGACAAGAAACAGCTCGCCGCTTTCGCTTACACACTTACCGCTTCAACACTTACTGGACAGACGCTCTAATCCCACTCCAACAAAATTACTACAAAAGACTCATTTATATGACCATCATAAAGCCTATCTGGACCTACAGAGCTGAGCTTTCGGGCTCTACTAAACCATCAAATTCTTCCCATATTCAATCCTTACAAACCAAAATTCTTCCAAAAATCCTCAATGCTCCTTACTTTGTCACCAGCAAACACATCCATAAAGACCTTAATGTTCCATATGTTGCTGATTTGGCCCGTAGTATAAGGTAGCATTCCTTCTATAAAAAATTCCACTCCCACTTTAGCTCACTAGTTTCAATCCTTGCTTCATCTCTTCCACCGAGGCGTCAGAAAAGAAGATTGCCTCGGGACCTTCTAGTTTAGATTACCTAGTGGAGTGCTGCTAATCGACATATTTTCTTCATTGTTTTTCATGCATATTATCTATATATATATATTATCAGATAATTTACTTGATTTATTTACTAATACAGTTGTAAATTTCAATAAATAAATAAAAAAAATACTGTTTACCACATTTACACTTCTAACAAATCCTCTCTATATTTATAAAATCATGTTTACTTGGTCAACAATATTTAAATATTCTAAAACAGGATTAGTTAAGGTGCTTTTAATCATCAATTTCCTTATCTTCAAGTGGTATTTTGCTTGCTCAAAACGGAAGGGAAAAAATTCATCTTCGTCGTTTATGATTTTTTATTTGCGATAACGAAAATCCGCAGTGCAAACAACTAAGAAAATTTGCAGTGTGTATGGCTATGATGCTTTAGGTAAAAGCACCGTCCGTATGTCGTTGACTTGAAAGACCCAAAGTCAATCGAGTTGATGATGACACAATTCAAAAAAATTACCTTGAAAAATGGCAAAATGTTATAGATCAAAATGGTTCATATATGAATGAATGAATGAATAAAGCCTTTATTGCAAGGATAACATTTAAAATTATAATATTTACTTTTAGTTCTTAAATAATTTCTAATATAATCTACTATAATTACTAATATAATCTAATAAAAAGTTCTCATATAATTGAAAAAAAAAAATATAATCCTAAGTGAAAAAATAATATAATGCATATACTTGTTAAATGAAAAAAAAAAAAATATAGAATTAATGTTCCTTAGTTGCTTAAGATATTTACAATATGTTATCCCTACAGGCCTCTCCTTACGGAGGTGATGGTCTAACTTCCCCCGGTGACCAAACCTATTGGGAAGTGGGTTCATATATAATCGATTAAAATATATATTATTGTATGAATGTTATCATGTAGCAATATTATTATTGTCCATAGCGACAAACTATAATATATCCGAATAAATAAAAAAAAATATATATATAATATATAAATATAATATATATATATTATACAAGAATCGGAAGTTAGAAATCACCAGTAAGAAACACTTCGAATTTATTTTACAACTTTAATACAATGACTGTATCTTTATCGTTAGTTGTCATTTATTCGATTCCTGTGGATTTCCGCTATTTGGATTTCAACTGGAAAAAGTTTTCTGCTCCACTTTTTATCTCATTGCTCATGCATTGTTCGGAAAAATGAAAGTCCTAAGATCAGCGTTATGAGTGAGTTACGGGAATTTAGGGAAGTTAGAGCTCGTTCGAATAAAGCGCAAAAATCGATCCCTCGGAACATTCTTATTTTTTTTTTAATATAGATGTCGAATCAAATAAAAACATCTAGTAAATTTAAGGAACTGTAAAACAATTTCATTATACGCAGTATATACTAAAGATACTACCTATTGTTAGCAAGCACTCCAATACACCATCAATATTGAAAATGTAATAAACTGACAGCATTTTCTTTTTAAAATATAGTTCAGCTTGTTGCAAATAGTCTGCTTTCATTAAGGTTAGATTCAAATTCAATTTTCGGATTAAAAACATGGTTTCGGAAGTTGCAATGTTTCGTTTTTTCCAGTATTGTCGCTGAATTGATCGAATTTCATACCTCAACATCTGATATGAAACAATACCAAATAACTACTGCGCCTCACGAAAATTAAAATTAAAAATATATCAATAACAACAAAATTTAAGTCAGTAAAAATTTCAATAAATACCCTCAAAAAAAAAAAAAAAAAGGTTTAATGACGCTACAAAATAAGTATTTTTTGCATAACAAGTCATATTTTAATCGCACGTAATAATCTGTTAAAGGTTTTGGCTATTTTTTTAACCCTTTCCCATGTTTTTAGCTGAAAAGTATTCCAAACGTCATTTGCTGTCCCATCTTCGTATCATTTTATTATACAACATTATAGTATACTAGCTGACACGACAGACGATGTCATGTCTTTACTATAACTTAGAGAAATCGGTCAAGACGTTCACGTGTGATGCGATCACGAAGGGAAAAATTCATATGTATACATGTAGATAAGAGATACCTTAAAAAATAAAAACCTAACTACAAAAGTAACTTTTCTATTTTTTTCTTTTATAAAATCCTTCTCCGGACTGTTATAAACACAACAAAGAAGAATTTTCGAAATCAGCCATGCTGTTCATCAGTCTCGCGATCTCTAAGGGAAAAGGCGATTCATATATACACTACTTTCCAGGGTTATTCTAATTTTTTTTTTGGTAGGGAGAGGGACATATGCAATATTGTTTGGCCTGAAAATGGAAAGTTACGTAAGTTGTTTTATTTTTATTGAGTAAAATTACAATCTGTCCCAATTTGGACATTAATAGTAGTGCTGAAAGATATCATACATACTACATTCATACAATATTCACACAGCATAAAATTACAATAAAATATATACACAATAATGAATCAATACAATAAAGTCAAGAATTCTCTTATACCTATATACACATACACACACTCATACATACATCACATTGAGTGGAGAATCTAGCCAGTGCTAGAACTCCAATATATTTACAAAAGGTCGCGGGGCCACTGCCGTTTCAACCTTCTATGTGGGTTGTATGGATGAGTGGAGCTGGATAGGAATTGAGCTAGAGGA
Organism: Piezodorus guildinii; assembly: GCA_023052935.1. Lineage (NCBI taxonomy): Eukaryota > Metazoa > Arthropoda > Insecta > Hemiptera > Pentatomidae > Piezodorus > Piezodorus guildinii. The sequence goes on along the minus strand of CM041296.1, from coordinate 109,334,025 downwards.
TTAGGATGATGAATGAGATTCTGGTGGAATTTGGAAAATTTGGATGGAATTAGGTCTGAAATAAAAGGAACATTAAGGTCGTGGTGCAAGGTATAGTTGGAAACATAATAAGGAGCATTTACTATTGTACGGAGGACTTTGGATTGAAAGGATTGAATGCGTTTGATGTTAGTACGTTTAGCACGTAAGTTATTTAACCAATATTTTGATATTTACTTACCATCAATCTGTAATGAACTAATTACGATTTCATAATGTTTCTCTCAAACAAATCTCATTTCGAAGCGAACAATTTCAATGTTTGTGTTGGTTTATAATTGGCTTATTGCTTAGCCAGCTGGTTGTAAAGTAGATCTATGTAGTACAAAGCGAAGTAATAACATCTGTTTGAATGTTGTTTCATCAGAAGCTCCATCCCCCCAAATATCTTGCGCTTTATAAATCAAAGTAAACATAATAAGGCTCCCGTGGCTTTCGGCTTTCTCTCCACCATTTACAGCCCTTGCGAAATTAGTAACCCTCCAAAAGCAGATATATATAGCCTTACGTTATTATAGATAGGAGCTCATATCACTGTTTGCATTTGCTTCATGTCTTCTTGAGTAACAAAAATATATATATTAAATACTTGAGGCTACCCAGGGCTATCAATTACTGTCTTCTGGGCCGTTTTATGGTTGCGACCACGGTAACTTCTTTTTAGTTCTATGAAAAAACCTCACCCTTACAATCCTCCGACACATTGTTAGCTGAACAATTTTATTATTATACCGTTGTATTACTTCCACATATATAGCTCCACCTATACGCTATTTAAATAATTTGCATAACTTCTATTATTTCATGGTTTAAATTCTATTCTTTTTGGTTCATTTTCAAAGCATAATCATTTTATATTACTGTTTGTTTCTATATATATATTTTTTTTATGACGAGCTTTTTACAACTTAGTTGTTTTCCGTTCCTTAACCTTCTTGCTACTTCTTTCGGTTGAGCCAGTCACCCTCTCGAAGACCTCTGGCAGCCGTGCCGTCCTCCACATCATGTAGCCATCCTCTTCCTGGCTCTTCCTATTTTTCGCATTTCAATAAGTTGATAGATAAAAGTCATCTTCGGCCATCGTTCCTCTTTAATTTTTGTAACTGTCCAAACCATTTTAACCTCTTTATTTCTATTTCGTTGAGAATATTTTTTTATTGTTGGACATTCCGCCTAATATTTTTGTTTGGAACCTGCTGCAGTCTAGATATGGTATAAGAGCTCCTCCAAAAGCCCATCTCCAATAATAGTAATCTTGTTTCCTCCTTTTATGTAATCATCCAAGTGTGACGCTTCAACAAGAAATGGTTTAGTCTTTTTTTGAGACTCGCCTGCTAGTTCTGTAACACATTATTAAATGTTTCATTTCTAATTTCCTAGGGATAAGGCTCCTAGATTCCCATTAAATGCCATTTACTTGTTGTTTTTTTTAAATGTTGTTACTTGCTGGTCCAATATCTATACTCCTCCAAGAGCTTTCTTAACCAACTAGTTGGTTTGCATCTTCATTGTCCTTCGCTATTATTGTCTCAACTTCGGCAAATTGCAGGGTATAAAGGCATTTATCGTCTAACATTAATCCAATCCCCATGCATTTATTCTTTCGTACTTTTTGAACCTATTTAATATAGAGATTGAACTGCAATAGAGATATATTTTATTATTGTTATTCTGTTATTGAACTTTTAACTTGCTATTATTTTCTTTTAATTGGATTGGTTGTCGCCTCATTTTCAGCCATGATGAAGGCTGTCAATGTAGGCCGAAACGTCGATTTATTTTACTGCACTCCCAACCAAATTCTTTATTCTACAGTCAAATATTGTTCCATAATTACATTATGTTGGTTAATAAACTCGCCGTTTTGTAAAACGTTCGTCTTACTAATAGATCTGGTGTTTGATTTTTTTTTTTTTTTTTTTTTTTTTTTTTTAATATCGCCAGGTTCCTACCGAGTTCGCTGTGGTGAAGAATTTTCTAACCTTTATCCCGTTGAGGCCGGTGTTCCTCAAGGCAGCGTCTTGGGACCCATCCTCTACATCCTTTACACTGCTGATATTCCTACACATCCTGATACCTTTCTGGCAACTTTTGCAGACGACACCGCCATCCTATCATCCAGTTCTAATCCTGAAACAGCATCCTTAAACCTTCAGAGACACTTTTTCCTTATCGAACACTGGTGTAATAACTGGCGTGTAAAGGTGAACGAAGCCAAATGTAAACACATAACCTTTACTCTTAGACGAAAATCCTGTCCGCCAGTTTATTTCAACTCATTACCGATTCCTCTCTCAGATACAGTCCGGTATTATATACAGTACTGTTAGACAAAAGATTGACTTGGAACCCACATACAAGACTTAAAAGACAAGAACTCAACCGACGATTCGGACAGGTATACCGACTACTCAACAGAAAATCTGAACTTACAGTTGACAACAAATTATTAATCTACAAGACAATACTGAAGCCCATCTGGACCTACGGACTTGAACTGTGGGGGACAGCTAAACGTTCTAACATCAAACGCATTCAATCCTTTCAATCCAAAGTCCTCCGTACAATAGTAAATGCTCCTTATTATGTCTCCAATTATACCTTGCACCACGACCTTAATGTTCCATTTATTTCAGACCTAATTCCATCCAAATTTTCCAAATTCCACCAGAACCTCATTCATCATCCTAATCCTTTAGCTCAATCCCTATCCAGCTCCACTCATCCATACAACCCACCTAGAAGGTTGAAACGGCAGTGGCCCCGCGACCTTTTGTAAATATATTGGAGTTCTAGCACTGGCTAGATTCTCCACTCAATGTGATGTATGTATGAGTGTGTGTATGTGTATATAGGTATAAGTGAATTATTGACTTTTGTATTGATTCATTATTGTGTATATATTTTATTGTAATTTTATGTTGTGTAAATATTGTATGAATGTAGTATGTTTGATATCATTCAGCACTACTATTAATGTCCAAATTGGGACAGATTGTAAAATTTTCTCAATAAAAATTGTTATTGTTTAAAAAAAAAAAAAAATATCGCCAGATTTATGGTGTGTGTAAAAAAGTCAAAAATTTAGACTTACAAAGATTTCTGCGTACACAACAGTGAATGATTCGTTACCGAATTACCTGTAGCATAGCATTTGGCTGATAAATATCACATGCTTACCAAGTGCTAAACTTATAACCCTGAGTTGTAAGGAATTATTTTTATTTATTTTTTAATGATTTATTTAGTTTTCTAATGCTTTATGTTTACCTTTTAGACAATATTTAATCTTCCTCTTCCTTGTAATTCTATACATTTTAATGCAATAGACCTTGTATCTCTAGATTTCCTGATATACATATAGTTAAATAGTTAGATGAACATTATTCTTATTCGAAGTAAAATTTAAACATTCCTAAGGTAAATATATGTTTTGGAGAAATAAATGTTAGAAATCCAGAATATCTTGTGAATTTCAGCAGCCATTCAAGGAACATGAGATGATCTCTGCTTTACTTCGTGCTCAACGTGCGACAACTTTTCCTGTGATTTTTATTCGCAGAACCCAAGACTTAGTAAACATGTCAGACGAAAAGTAAATAAATGCTTAAAAAAAAAAGATATTACCCAGTATTTCAGCATTGGGCTAAAATCTAATTTTATGATATATAAACTTCTATTGCGCAAATTATTTTCTTAAAATAATCACTCCTACGAACTTAACTAAATCCTCGACTCCACACGCCGCAATAACCCGCCACTAAGTTACAATAGCTGACAATTACACAGCCTACTTGTTCGGATAAGAGAGACCTCGGGGCGTCGGTCTAATTTGCATAAGACACGGGGAAACGCCTTTAATTTGGCCTTAACTGAGTTGGAGGCGACAATCACTTGTGTCAACCCTGAGTACAGTTATCCTTTGGAGTTAACTCACTTACTCGAGTACTTGAGGTCTAAATATATAACTAACTCAGTCGAGTTTATCTTCTTTTCCACCCTTCTTGACTACAAAAATAAATAAAAACATTATAATTTGTTGTTTTCAAAAAAATTATGAAAAACACACAAAAAAATCCTAGACATTCAGTTATCACTATTCAGATGTGAAAAAAATATTATTATTTTTTTTTTTAAAACAGTTTTTGGATATTTACAACTGTACTTATAATAAATACAACTTTCTAATATATTATTATGGGCTAATATACACTTATGGGCGTGATAATGTCTTGTGGAAAAACTATCCAGTGTCACTTCAATGTCAATTTAATTTAGTAGGTCTTGAGGCCATAGATGGAATGATAAGTTGCGTACAAGAGGATTCGTTTGGGTCGGGAGTTTGGAATTAATAGAGGCATATCTGTTTCGGGATAGTTCTGCGACAAATGGAATATTTAGGTTATTATTGATGATTTTATTTGTAACGAAATAAGGAGCATTTAGGATTTCAGATTGTAAGGATTGAATGCGAGAGAAATTGGATGGTTTAGAAGAGCCCCATAGCTCGATTCCATATGTCCAGATAATTTTGATGAAGGTAACATAAATGATCTTTTTGTGATAAATTGGAAGTTTTGAACGATCTAAAAATAAAAGTCATTAAAAATGGTTCAGATTATTTAAAAACATATAATAGAACATGCAAGTTTTAAATTGGTAAAACCTTAATCCAGTTGAGGACAAAACTCTGAGGCATTGGCCTTACTTAAATCTAGTTTTAATAATGCTGAACCCTTTTTAATTTCATTTTTTAAGTAAAAACTTCTTCAGATGCGTTATGCTATTTTTGGCAGGGGTAAAAGCTTTAAAAGTTAATTTTTTAAATATCTTCATTTTCCATTAAATAGAAATAAAGGGTGGAGATCCCCTCCTTTCAGCCACAAATCCTGTTGTATTTGCAAATTTCTTTCAAATGAGAAAACAAAATTAGGTTTAAGCGATATAGGTATAAGAAGAAAAATTATGTAATAGTCTAACCAACAAAGTTTTACATCAACAAACAAATTAACAATAACAGTTGAAGATGAGAGAAAATTAAGCGTCCTAGTGAAAAAAAATAAATAAATAAAATAAACGGCAGTATCCATATATAAGAAAAAAATCATCCTTCTTAATTTTTCATAGATTGATAGAAAATCATCATAGAACTATGATGCCGAATTCAAGATAAAGTAAAAATCAAAGGTTTTGTTTGTTTGTTTATTTAACGTCACTTTATGCTACTATGGCTAATCGGACGATGCTACAGTGGGAGTCCTAAATTTTGCCTATCCTAATTTTTGGATCTTCAACGAGTACCTGACATCGCACAGGCTCAGGACCACCTTTTGACGTTCCATCCGAAGGACGGCATAACTATGGATTTTTTACTCCCATTAAAAAATCCTAGGAGCACCTGCGAGTTAAAAATCAAAGGTCGACAATATCAACACAGCTAAAAAAGTCAACGACAAAGACAAAAAAAGAGCAATTAATTTAATTCTTTCAGAGATAGATTAATCTTTCGAAACAGTTATAAAGCATATTCCTAAATGTCTGAATTTCTGTGATATAAATATCAGGTCCATAAAAATAAAAAATTTGCTATGTTTACCGCCAACTCATACAGTATTAACATGTATTCCAATTCAAGATGATATATCTGTACAAGTTGACGATGCTTTACATTTAAATGAAACAATAATAACAAAAAATGCATTCTCAGCATAATCTATTTTAACAAACGTGCTCTTCTTTCTAACGAAATTCCATTGCAAATCACTAATTTAAAAAAAATTTCACTTCTATCGGTAGTCAAAGGTTTTTTTGAAAAACATGTAATGAGGAAATTTAAAACCTAGTAATTTTAGAATATTATTGCTTTTAAAATAAATTAAACTATGTAACATTGTTATTTGTGACGTGATAGGATTAGAATAATAAAAAAAAAAAAAATTGTAAATTAAACAACTTTAATCTATTTTATCGTATTGTATAGAAAAACGTCTTTTTCATATCTGATTGTAGGTTTTAAAACTTCGTCAATTCCTATTCCCGACGTATTTCTTATTAATCCTTCCCTGACAAAACCTTCAAAGTTAATCATAATCTCTTCTATTAATCCCTATTCGTTTAGTCAGTTGGTGTGCCTCAAGGTAGTATCCTAGGCCCAATCCTCTATACGGTGTATACAGCTGATTTCCTCCTTATCAAAGCACTTTCCTTACTATTTACTATTATTACTATTATTATTACTATTTACCACAATGACATATACACACATGTGTTAGCTATGAATAACGATCCTGTTGTTGCAACCCGAATCCTTCAGAACTATTAATTAGCCATTAAATGGTGTCAAAACTTGAGGATTAAAGTGAATCCCATCTAACCACCTTTACTTTACGTAAACCCATGACCTCTTCCACTACTTCATCCTTTAACAATATCTTACTTATTCGAGTTGAAGACATTCAGTACCTATGACTCTTGACAAACGTCTAATACGGAATCTGCTTACTATACTGAAACGACAAGAAACTGCTCGTAGATACCGAATACTACAACACTCACTCGACACTTAAACTCAATTTTTCTACAAGAAAAACTCATTTATAAAACCATTTTCAGGCCTATTAGGAACTACATCTACGTCCACTAAGCCAACAAATTCCTCTCTCATCCAATCTATGCAATCCAAAGTCCTTCGGAAAATTCTTAATGCTCCTTTTTTTTTATTAATAAAATAATCCATATAAACTTATTAGCTGAAAACTTAGCCCAAAATAGATGTAGCTATTTTCATTCCAAACTCCCCGCCACACACAAACACAATACTCCGTGATCTTTCATCCATATCCATATACTTACTTACTTTTATAGGCGTTCCAACTAGGGTTGCCTTTTACATCAGGGCAGAGCACCAGAGGTCGCGGTCCAGCCAATCTCCATCCTGAAGACCTCGGCCTGCCATTTCTTCTTCAACTCCACCAATCCATCTACTTCTGGGTCGTCCTCGTCTCCGTCTTCCTGGCGGTTGCCAGTCCAAAACTCGATTCGGCCAACGCTCTGTAGGCATTCGCCTTACATGGCCATACCACCTTAGTCTTCGCTGTCCAATTCTGCTGTTAACAGACTGGCGAACCTCCATTCTCTCCCGAACAATATCATTCCGAAGTCTGTCCCTTCTTGTAACACGTATACATCTTCGCCAAAAGTCCATTTCTACTGCTTGAAGCTTGGAATATAGCATGGATGACATGGTCCATGTTTCGGCTGCATACGTTAAGATGGGCTCGACGATGGTGTGGAAGATTCTTCGTTTATTTTCCTTTAAAATCGTCCTATTCCACAGAACCGGATGCAGCATGCGTGTGGCTTTTCGAGCTTGCTCTGCTTTTTTCCTAACATCAGTTTCTGATGACCCAGAGGAGTCCAGGTACGATCCTAGATATTTAAAGACATTCACCTTTGTACATGTCTCCGAGTCAACATTTAGATCACCGTCATTTTCAGCGCCTATAGCCATGTATTCGGTCTTTTCGAAGTTTATTTTGAGTCCCATGGACTCGTAGCAATCCCATAGAGAGCACATTATCATCTCCAGGTACACCTTCCTCCGAGCAAACAAAACCTGGTCATCAGCAAAGAAAAGGGAGACCAGCTGTTCATCGTCGATAAAGGGTCCTACATCTCCACACTGGTCAAACCATTGCCTTACAGACATGTGAAGGTAAATCTTGAAGAGAGTCGGCGCCATGCTGCATCCTTGCTTCAGACCCTTAGTTCCCGAGAAAGGCTCCGATAGCCGCTTTCCAATCTTCACTCGGTAGATATCATCTCGGTATAGGTGTCTCACAGCTTCTATTAGGGTGCTATCGATGCCCGCCTCTCTCAATGCGGTCCACATTCTGCTCCTTGGGACGCTGTCGTATGCCTGTTCAAGATCCACAAAGGCTAAATGCAGCTCCTGGTTCATTTCCCGAGATTTTTCAATGAGCTGCCTGAGGACGAAGATATTGTCATTACAGGAGCGCCCCGCTGTGAAGCCTGCCTGTTCCTCTGGGGTGAAGAAAGCATCCTCTAATTTATCACGGAGTAGTCTTCCCATAACTCTGCTCATCGAGCTCTGCACACATATGCCCCTGTAGTTTCGGCATATCTTTCTGTCACCTTTCTTGAATATGGGTGATATAAAGCCTGTCCGGAGGTCGTCAGGAATCCTATATCCTCTCAAAATCAAATTTATCATGTCAAGAAGCAGGCTCACCATCTTATTACCCCCATATTTTAGCAATTCCATCGCTATCCCGCCTGGCCCAGGAGCCTTTCCGTTTTTAGAGCTTTTTAGGGCCTGAATCAGTTCTTCCTTAGTGACCCGTATTCCAGCTTCCGGCGTTCTGATAGCTCTCTCTTCTACCATAAACTGGGTGCGGCTTTCTCTGAGGAGATTTTCAAAATGTTTCTTCCACTCTTCTTGGCCGATTGGTGAAAGAATATCCATATATATTTCTGAAAATCTCGAAGTGAATTTTAATTTACTGAGATGGCTGAGATACCTTTTACAAATGGAACAGATTAGACATAGAAATTACTACCTTATCTAAGAAATTACCTACCGATACAAAGTAAATCGGAAGCAAGGAATGGGTCGACCAAGAATTAATTGGGAAGAAGAGGTCAAAAAAACACTTCCAGATAAGAGGACTGAAGTAGAAACCTTAAAAAACTAATTTCATTGATCGAAACTTGTTCTTTTAGTTTACAAGATGGATTTCCACCGTTCTAGAGCGCACTTATTGCAATGAGATTTTCGCCTTAAAAGAAATAAATACATTACTCTTGTTCTGTCAGACCATTCTTTAACACTGACTTGTTATTCTCAGGCGACTATTTACAACACCACGCATGGCCGCCAATCTTCGCGTACTCATTTTATAAAGGCAGGGTCTATTCTAGGAGAGTCTCTATAGTCCCCGTCAGCTATGGTACATGGTCGCACCACGGATGAACTAACAAGATAAATAATTCTGTCGTAGTTTGGGTTCGAACCTAGGTAACAACAGTAGACTAGTTCTCTATCCTATAGACAACGCCCTACATTTACAAGAAAATATGATTAATTTTAATTAAGTAAATTTTCATGTATAGTGCTAAAATGCTACTAAAAAAAGCACTTTTCCATTATTTAAGGCACTTTTTTTTATTTTTAGTTGAACTTATACCTGCGGGACTTACAAAGTTACTTAGCAGTTTTATAAAACTTTTTCAACATAGTTTCTGCATTAGGGAACTTTAAACTTCTTGTTCAATTACGACTTTCCCACTACTTATATATCAAGGTTCATAAGTTCGTGCGCATTACATCTCGAAATAGAACGTACGTGACCTAAAATTTGAAAAACATTAAATTTGTTTACTTTCTATACTGAAAATTTTCGAATTCCAGTTTTCAACGAAAATATACGTTTCAGGGCCTCCTCAGTCCAAAAAACTAAGTCTCACAAAAATGTCCATGTGTATGGCAACGAAGTCCTGTGAAACTGAAATTTCATACTTAAGGCAACTATACGCTCGAGATGTTACAGTAACTTTTTCATCAAAATCAGCTGACCAGAAGATGTACTTTATACAACGCATTTAGCACCTTTTTACGATTTTCTCAAAAACGACTCTAAAGATTTTGATTAAACTCTATATATCGGTGCAAACTTTGATGGGCTTTAATATAATGTAGGTTTTATTCTGATTGAAATATTCTGACAGGGATTAATATTTTAAACTTTCTTCCTCTAAAGTATCTTTAATTTTGTAAATACTAAAAAGAATAACAATATAATCTTATTAACGATGAAAAACAGGTAAATATGTAATTTGAACTAATTGGATTTCTAACTAAAGAAGAAAACTGCAAAAACAAAAATTAATGCAACTTTTCGTTTTTTAACCTTAGAACAGTAATATAGATGTGTAATATACCGTAGGGGAGATCGTGGCTGAGTGGCTAGCGCGCTAGTCTCACATGCTAGAGGTTCTGAGTTCGAATCCCAGTCCCGGCGTGGCTTTTATAAGGATATAATTAAATGGGGATTCACTCACAACCTCTACCCCAGGTATGTGAGACCCGTCAGCCAAATGGTGGCCGCTCACAAAAATAGGCGTAAGGAGTGATGACCCTGTAAAGTCTCATCGTGAATCGTGAAAATATTCTTTCAGGATTACACCACGAGGCCAAGGGCGTACACGGCCTGTCGCGCCAGAGAAAAAAAAATATATATACCGTTGGAAAGCTAAATATTTTTGAAAAATATATTATCTTATACACATGCTTGTAAAAGTTAATAAAGAGTGAAGAAAAGCTGATAAAACTAACTAGGTATTATTTCAGATAATAATATAATAGATTTTTTGATAAAACACATGTTTCTATAGAAATCCAATTTAATAAATTCTTTATTAGTTTCACTCATTTTTATCTTTAACTGTATTTGAAAATTCTTTAATCGATTTTAACAACGGTGGTAAGTGAAAGTCGTATATTGCCTGCACCAGATTTTTTGTTCATACAGAGAGTGTTAAATATTACTATCTTCTAAGTTAGGGCGCCAAATTATAGCGTAATGATTCGCTTGTTCACTCGTTGTAATTATTTAGTTTGGGAGAGTATTCAAATACTAATACGCACTCATTTCAGAAGGTAGCAATATGCGGAGAATAACGCGAAAAAAAATAAATAGACCTGCGATCGAAATACGTGACGAGTATATAAACCTGTCAGTAGCAGAAGTCACACTTTACCCCGTGAACGTTGAGCTTTCTGAGAAGAATTTCAGTATTGTGTTATATCCAGCGAGAGGGGATGACGATATTTGTTTAAAAGGATATATCCAAGGGGGTTGATGTGAAGGAATATTTACTTCGGGAAATATCTCTGCAGGTACAGATTCTTTTTTTGTTCTTACGTAGGAAACAACGCCCCTGTGCGGCAGATTTTCCAATCACTTTAAAAGGAGAGAAACGGGAAACGATATCCAGAACTTATTTTTACCAGATCGGGTTGTTACAACTTTATGGAATCGTTGCGCAACGACTGGCGAGAAAAAAATCTGTTCTAAAATAAATCCTGTTCAATACAATCTCAAAAACATCGGGGGAAATATCTTTATGTAGGTTATACTATTTCCTGACAATCACACATTTCTCTTTCAAGTGTATGGAACGAATCATTATCATTATTAATAACTCAAAATTGAGGGTATAATAAATAAGTGGTATAATAAATAAGTTAGAGGGTATAATAAATAAGTGGACTGTATAGATTTAGAATAAATAAAAATAATGAAAGCAAACGACGAATCACAATACATTTAATACACTGAAATACATATAAGGATGATAAGAAACAAATTAACCTAATAAATTTATATAAGAAAAAATTAACCTAATTATAATTAAACAGCTGTAAGAAAATGTAGGAAACAAAATAAACCTAATTAAAATATTGTAAAAATAGAAGAAACAAACTTAACTTAATTAATGCTTAAAGATGTAAAAAAAATAGTTATCAAATTAAACAGTTTCTTGAATAAGAATTAAGAAATTAAATGTTCCATTAATGGATAAAGATAGGTTATATTCACATAAAGATGTCCAGTTGAGTGTTGAAGAAAACGACCGCAGGGCGGCTTGAACGAAGTCATCTTGAGTATTGAAGAAAATTACCGCAGGGCGGCTTGAACGAAGTCGTCTTGAGTATTGAAGAAAATTACCGCAGGGCGGCTTGGACGAAGTTCTCTTGGGTGTTGAAAATGACCGCAAGGCGGCTCTTCCAAGTTCCAAGGAGAACGATGAGAAGATGAAGAAATTCGTTTCCAAACGTTCAAACGTTGAGAGGAATCTTGGGTCTATATACGGCACATCTTCACCGCTCAGACGCTAGCTTAAGACTCGACTGGCACGAGGCAGTCAAAAAACAATTGAAGTACGATCGTCTTCTGTCTTTCTCTTCTACTGCTCTCTTTAATGACTGTGTGTGTGTGTGTTTGGTATGCACCTTGAAAACGTTAAGTTGTAAAAAAATAAAATTTCATATTTTAAAAGAGTACATGCTAAAGTAGTTACACCAACTTTTTTTTTACCAATATTGGTTGATATGAAGTGCTACTTTATTTTTTTGCACACTTTTTATCTTGCAATTTTTTACGATTTTCTCTAAAATGGCTCTAACGATTTCGTCCAAACTTGCTATATTGATGTGAAATTAAGGTAAGTCTAACTCGAAAACGAAAAGTTGTACGAAACTGAAGTTTCATTTTTTATATGAGTATTCTTCAGATGTTAAGAAGCGGCGTGGTCTAGTGGATAGAGTACTAGTCTACTGTTCTGCGGTCCTGGGTCCGAATCCCGGCAGTGGCAGAATATTATTTATTCTGTTATTACAGCCGGGGAGCGACCCTGGGGTATGGATACCCTTTAAGGCACACCCAGCCTCTATAAAGTGAGTTTCCGAAAATGGAAAAAATTTGGCGGTTGAGCGTAATCAAGCCCTAATCACCCCATGGACGGCCGTAGACCTCTCCTTATGTACTGAGCCCAGGAACCTTAATGGGTTGAAGAAGTACAGGTTTTTTTAGTTTTTTCTTTTTCTTTTCCGCATATGTTACAGCAACTCATTTATAAACGGCGTACCCAAATGCATTATGGATTTTGCAATTTTTACGATTTTCTCAAAATCAGCTATAACTGGTATGATTAAACACGCTGTATCGAAGTGAAATTAATGGGCATTAATATCATGTACGTTTCATTCTGACAGGACTAAAATACCGATATTGTAATTTTTCCTCTAAAGTGCATTACATATAGTAAATTAAAGCAAAATAACCATTTCAACACGTTAGATTGATAAAAAAAAAAACAGGTGAATATATAAGTTAAACTACAATCATTTAATAGCCAATAAAGGGGAAAAACGTAAACATATTTTATTAGGTAATTTTTTTTTGTCATAAGAATAGTGATATAGATGTATAACATACCGTTGAAAAGCTATATATTTAAGAAAAGTGTAAGCTCTTGTAAAATGTTGTATAATCTTTGATATTTTTTTTAAACTCCAACTTTATTTAAAAAATTTTAAATTGATTTTTACAACGGATGTAAGCCTACACCATATTTCTAACATGACTCTGATGTCATTTCTATTATAACTTTGGACCAAGTTTGGAAATTGGTCAAAATAATAATGAAAAACTATGTTAATTTTTCAGTTATATGCTAAGTCTTTTTCACGGTTCAGAGTAGAACTTCTCAGACAGTATCGACGGTTTGAATCAGGTGCTTCTTAAACTTAATTTAACTTTTCTAGTTCAACTTCCTTGTTTTCGAAAACATTATGGTACCTAATTAACCCTCAGTTTCTTACAGATTAGGTTTAAAAAAGACTTTAAGATGCTTGCATTAAAACTCCATCCATAACATTTTATGAAACAATTGATTTCTTTATACTATAAGATCAAAACATTTAATTTATTATTATTATTTTGAACAATATTTCCATTGGAATTTATGTATACAAACACAAACATTTATATTTTCCAACATTTCTTCATTTATTTTCCTACATGATATTTCTTTAAATATTTAATAATATTTCCTTGTTATTTCGAATAACATCAACAGTCCAATATTTCATTTCTTCAATTTAATCCTTTTCAGATCCAAAGTCAGCTCAATATTTCCTATCCAAAGAATAATTATTTTAAATAGATATATTTGTTTGTTTTTTTATTCATTTAAAGTCACTATTTTTTAGTACTGTAACTAATCGGACGATGCTATAGTGGAAGCCCCAAATTTTGCCTTTCTAGGCTTTATAAACATACATTTTTTTAACGAATACCTGACATCGCACAAGCTTGGAACCACCATATAACACCCCCTCCGCAAATCGGCATAACAATGAACTTTTTGCTCCTATTGAAAACTCCTAGGGTCACCTGCCAGCATATGCTAGCCTCTAAACCACAGGTGACCCCGAGTAGATAAATTATATTTCATATTTGAATTTTTCCTGTTGTGTTCTGTTCTCTGTATAAGGTTCAATCTCTTTATTTTAAGGTGATTATTTGATCTAAACTCTATGAAGGCCGGAAACATATGGAAGTAAATTGTCCAGCAGCACCCTTTTCCAGGCTTGAATTTAGCAGAAGAGGTCTCTCCTCCAGCTTCTCTTCATCCTTCTTCTAACAGGCATTTCAGCTATTGACATGTCGCTTATAAGTTTATTGTCTTGTCTGTGCACTTTACTATAAAAACGAGAATAGAGAATTCGCATATGTTGGTCAACTGTTGGTTGTTGTAGTTCTGTAGGCAGGGTTTTGTTGTTTACGTACCAAGGAGCTTTTGTTATGAGGCTTACGACTTTTGATTGAAATCATTGCAGTTTTTTTATATGATTACTTCTTCGTGATCCAGAAATCTGCAAAACGTCAGTCCATGTGGGTTTTTGTAGGTACGTGTATGTATTCAGTTCCTTTCTAAGTTTTAATTTCGATGATTTAGAAAGAAGAGAGTATTATTTTCAGTCGCTCTTTAGGAGTCCTTCCTTTTATCTTGACATATTGGCCCCAAGTCATCCTTC
>CM041296.1:109297099-109319263 GCA_023052935.1 Piezodorus guildinii | reverse complement strand
GAAAACGGGAATATAGTACGAATGGAGTCCTAGGAAGATGGAAAAAGCCACTTTGAAGAACTTTTTAAGAAATAAGACTATATAGTATATTTGGTCTCTCAAATCTTTGTCAAAGGTAACAGGAGTCAGGAGACAATAGAAAAATAGGGGATTAGTAGATGCCATTGAGAAAATGAAAGCTGGAAAAGCCCATGGAAGAGATGGCATTGCTCCAGGAAAGAGTTGGTGAAGGGTCCTCCAAGGCCTATTTCAAGAAATATGGGATTCCGGGAGAGTACCAGGGTTCATTGTCCCACTTTCATAAGAAGGGTAGCTCTACAAATTGTAAAAACTACAGACTGATTAGTCTTTAGTGCTTTTAGTGGTACATAAGATATACACAAACGATTTGGGAAAAAGACTAAGGCGGATTATGGAGGAAAGACTCGAAACAGAACAAGCTGGACTTCGGCCCGATAAGCAGACTCAGGACCACATATTTATCCTTTCAAAAATATTTGAAGGAGTTTGAGATCAGGACAAAAACATTTTCTTAGCCTTCATCGATCTGAGGGCAGCTTTTAACTCTGTTTCACAACAGGAAATATGAAGTGCTTTAGATGGAACAAAAACGTACCAAGGGATCTTATCACTACAATAAAATCAATTTATAAAAAGCAAAAAGGGATAGTGAGGATCAATGGAAGAGAGACCGACTCATTTCAGATGGATAAAGGAGTTAGACTGGGTGATGGCCTGAGCCCTCTTCTGTTCATTATCTTTGTGGATGAACTCCACAAAATATGTAAAAGGAGAACGTCAGCAACTTTAATCGTAATGAGGAATATATAATTATAACGAATTTTATATCCAAATAAATAAGAAAATAACAAACTTAACTTAACCCCTTGGAACTGAATGAATTGGTACTCTAGATACTATCCATACGCCAATTAAGAGCATGAATTAGACAAGGAGCAAGGTATACGCAGTCCGCAATACTGAACAGCTTTGTGGACGGACTTCTACCACTGCACGCCATTATTTACCTTACCGTTATTTATTAAAGACGCAAGTCAATGTGAACATATCCAAACAGTCACATGGCGTAATCGATCGCATTTGCCGTTGTATCAACATTTATCAATTAAATCAGGTATACCGCTGTCTCCTGGAATTTAAACAAATAGAACCGTACGGTCGGTTCGATTGTGCTTTAACAGGATGCGTTGTGTACACATTCCATAACAATAACAGCTAACTTGATGTTCCAGTGTAAAGCATCGCGTTTTTATTTCCTTTTTACTGCACGTTCCTTAGCCACAGGTATATCACTGCCAGTGATTGAACTATATTCAAAGAGAAGATGTGTTTGGATAACGAAGTCATCATATATTGCTAGAACTCCAATATCATTGCAATTTTTAGATCCATGAGTAAATATCACGGTATGTTTCCACAGAACTCATTTAGTAACGAAAATATTCACCATTATATCTTGAATGTTGATAGATAACATCGTTACGTTTGAAATTAAAAGGGACAGCTCTAGTTTTAGACTGCCATGCATCATTTTCTATTCTTTCTATACGGCTTTATTAAACCCAATATATATAAAACGCTTCAGGTAGATTTTTTTTAAAGAATGCTATTATCGATGGGTTATTGTATAATAGAAGTTCATATTTTTATTCGCACCTTTCAGAAGCCTCCTTACAATAAGCAAATGTGCTATATAAAACCTCTACAGGCATGATAGTCATGTGGAAGGAAAGTGCCCTGCAGCACCCCTTTCTTGGCTTGAATTTAGCAGAGGTCTCTGATCCAGCTTTTCTTCAGCCTTCTTCTATTGTCGTGTCTGTGCAATTTAATATGAACATATTTTTTGATAATACAAATAGTAAAAATCTTTTAATATTATGCAAAACTTTTTTTTTGACTTGTCCTCCATTTATCTGTCACAATACATAAAATATATCATATATTCATAAGACATGATAATAGTCCTTTTGCCCGAGGGCATTTGAGCCAAAAATCATATAATATTAGTGCATGAAATAAATGCATATTATAATTATAGTGGGAATAGAGTTGTTAGCAATGAAAATTGAAAAATACGTTAAATAATAATTGTGTCATTTTGTATTTTCATTGCCTGGAGATATTACAGTTATAACTGATTTCTACTTCAGAACTGGTCTTTGTGATTCTTTTAAAAAACATTTTTACGTCTTTATACTAAAAATCACACATTTCAGGATCCTATAAACATTTTATAAAAATCACTAAAATTTCATTAAAATACATATGATTGAAATATAATTAATTTGAAAATTTATAAAAAAATAGGTTTATAGAACAACAATGTCACATAATGCCAAAATAATAATAATATATTCCGTTAAATATATTCCTTGCTAAATTTTAATGATTGATGGATTTTACAATTAGTTTGAATAATATAGATTAAAAAATGAATTCAAAACTCAAATTTTGTATTATTTGTAGTGTTATAAATATTTTTATCTCAGAAAATATCCAAATCCGTAAAGACATTGATTTTTAGTCGTATTAACATTTAATGCTAATATCAATGCTTCAAGAATTTAATTTGATCTAATATATTGGGTCTCCCGTTTATGATATATGATATATTTTTATGGGATAAAGAAGATGACTTTTTTATAACTTTTATATTATGATGACAGTAATAGAACTTCGGGTCGTTCATCATTATTTTGTTTCAAGCTGATTTTCTATTATTTTTGTTAACTTAAAATTTATAGATTCTTTTTAATTATTATTATTTTCTTTTTTTTGCATGCATTTAGTCACAGTCAATGGTCTATCGAACTAGAATATCTCAATATATTGATGTCCCAATGCAATACAATATATTTGTAATACAAGCATTGATTTTATTTTTTAGCTGTCTTGTAAACTGTTACTTTTAATGTACATAATTGAGACGTTGATTTCCAAAAGGTACTAAAGGACATTTTTTACGAAATTCATTTTTTCACATATTTGTATTCTCATCATTTAGTTTTATCTAAATATTCTATTTGATGTTATCTAATGAATTCCCAAGTCCTTAAAAAACACGATTTAGAAATGCGGCCATTTTCTAAAAGTACTAATTACGCATTTATTTTCGTTTCAAATCATTCTAAAAAAATTCACTTCATGACTTTATATGATGTTATTATTATAGTAAAAAAATAATTATAAATTTTAATTAAAAACCCAAATTAGCTAGTTTAATAATATTGTAATGTGAGATTTTCGCGCTTACTGTAAAATTTCCTAGAATGGATATAGTACCTTTTGGAAATCAACGTCTCAATTATTCATAGTGATGTTTTAAAACAAGGAGAAAAAAAAATTCAGTTCGTTTCCTAATTCATCAAACAAGTTAACTTCTAAAAATAAAATATTTCTTTTTGAAATTGCTTTTTTATTATTTAAATATTAAAAATATATTTTACCCGAAAAATCATAAAGAAGACGGAACTATTTTACTTTAAAAGTTATTCTTTCTTCTGGACTTAGAGCTTGATTGAGTTGAGCTTAAACACTATGATTTTAGTATCTCCAGCAGCAAAAATTATTCTTTAGTTATTGAAACTAATTGATTGAGCGATACTTCAAAGGGTAAGTTCAAACTAACCATAAATCAAAAAGGGCACAAAATAACTGTGAATTCGACTTGGGATTAATGCCTATACAGACCTTTAAAAAATATTAGTATTTTTTGTTAAGTCTTATAAATTGTTGATATTAATACTCATTAAATGCAAATTGTTATTAATCAAGTAATGAACGAAAAAAAAAAAATCGAAAGAATATGCCGGATTTTTTTCTAAATTTCTTAATTTAATAAAGTTACTCACTAACTTGCTTAGCTCTTAAAACTTTCACAATATAAGATTTGTGGTTGAAAATAATTTATTATAATGTCCAAAACTACTAGTGAGTTTAAAAGTGAGGGTAGAAAAAGTTTAAAAAGATTCTTGGGAGACCTATTAAAAATTACCTCAAACAAGAATAAAAACATAAAATTCCAAATGTACTAATGGATTCATTAACAAATGTTTTTAAGATAATTTAAGAACAGATAAAACATCCGTTAAAACAAAATCCATATTTTAAAAAATTTTTATATCAAACAGTGTTACAAGAATACTATGTTTTGAGAGATGTTATAATTCTAACAGTTTCATCACAGAAATTCTCTGGATATCTGTATCATGGAAAAAAAAAAAAAAGCTTCGTCATCTATGAGAAAAAAAAAGTAAAAAAGATAGGATGAAACAAGAGAGATAAATTTGAGGTTTAAAAAAAGTTTATATATTTACAGTATCAAAATAAAACTATTTTTAACTGTAAAACCTTTTATCTGTGCCTACCGTTGGAAAAAAAAATCACTGGGCAAGCATTTAAGTAAAATTATAACACCACACGATCTACATTTGAAGTATAGCCTTTAATGTAATTATTGCATTTTATAAATTATTGCAACAAGAAAATAAAATGAAAATCTAAAGAACGTAGTTTTATGATATGTATATATATATATATATATATATATATAATATATATATATATATATATATATATATATATATATATATATATATATATATATATATATATATATTATTTGGAATAATAACTTTTTATATTTTAAGTTTATACTTATTCTATTTCTGTGGATGGAAATCACATCCAGGTTATGCTACCAATGCCCGTATTACCATATGGCAAGGTAGGGAGAAATAAATAAATAAGTTAAACTAATAATTCTCGTATTATTTATAAAAAAATATAATTATGTTTATCACGATATTTATTAGCCTCCTCTATACATTAACTATAAACTTTATTAGTAATTTATTTTAAATAGAACTATTGTATGTCGGAAAACATCATGATTGCCTGTATACAAAAAATAACAAAAATAGAAAATGAGCAGCTAAAGGCACGGAAGTATTTTACAGTTTCAATTACAATGAGAGAACAAAATCTTATTGATGTAACAGATTGCTCTGGAAACTTCAATCTTACACAAATTTTTGTGACTAAAATTAAATAACCAGATTTTTTATGTAATTAAGGACCATGTTAAGAATTCGTTCATTGATTCATCAATCCGCGTGTTTAATTACAATCCGACCACCACTTTTTTCAAACGAATTTCAAATTAAACCTAATCCATCTACAGGATATTGTTTCTCGATGAAGTTCCAATAAAGTTAACGTGTACTCAGTTCCCTTTTGTTCGGTGTATGGTCAGTTTTGGTGGGAAATCAGCAACTTTTTTAGGTTTTGTTGATTGTTGAACAAAGAGGTGATTTTAAAAGCAATTTTGTTTATAATGATGTTAATTTCGGTAATACTACAAATTCCACAGAATTGAAGTTTTTAAACTTAAAAGAAATAGATCATCAACACCAATTCTCACCAACAATAAAATTTTAATAAATAGTACACACATTAATTGGATTCTTTGATTGAAGACTCTTATCTGACACTAAACAAAATTTGAAACTTATTTTGCTAAATAATGAAATAAAATTGAAAAATAAACTTTTTATTTTTCTGTAATTGTGTAAATTTATTAAGAGTACTCATAATTTTTATTTATAAAGTTAAACTGAACTTTTCATAATGGGTTTTTCTGGATTTTCTATTATAACAAGCAACAGAAAATCACTCAAATAGCCACGCTCAGTTTAATGATTATCATGTCTCATTATATCTTAAATTAATTGCTTGTCTGCTATTCAGCTGTCATATTGCATTGATAACGTTTCTATGCATTTAATATGATTAATGTCATGATTAATTTAGGCAAGACAAGCTAAATTCCATAATTCAATAAATAATATAACTATCAATTAAAAGAAAAAACGCTGTGTAAACAGGAGGTTACTGAGATAAAATATAGTTATATCAGGAAAGAAACTGGGTCAAATAATTAATTTTACTCATAAACTTTTTATAATTTTTTTTATATGTATCAATACTTAGAATGAGAGAAAAATCAAACTATAAATTTAAAATATAAGAAGTTCATAGTTAAATTAAAAATAAAAATCTATATTTCATAAACATGCTAGTTTTATGTGAGTTGTCATTCTTTATCCGTAAACCGATACTACCTGAGTAAACTTTGAAATAATGTCTTGGACAGCAAAAGGTTTTTATATATATAATTATTTATTTATTTTTTTGATACAGCACAAAGAAATTAACTGATAGCCGAATATCCTTCCCAATATGTCTAGAATAAACCACTAAGAACAGTTTAAAGTTAAGGAGGAAATTGCTAAGAATGAATGTCATTATCATATTTAAAAAAATATATACTATATTTTTTTTATAACGTAATATAATTATTATATTTTATTGTTGTAATATCTGCCCATTTATGACTAATACGAACGAGGAATCGAAGATTCCATTTACGCCTTATTTACAAAGATAAATACATTTAGATAAAATAGAAAGAAAAAGAATAAGAGAAGAAATATGCTAAAAAAAAATTAAAGTTTTTTAGGATGAAAAAGTTGGTTAGGGGTACGTTAATCAAGAAAACACACAAATAAGACAAAATATTCTATTGTATACCGACGTTTTGGACTACATTGCGGGCCTTCATCAGGTTTGACTCTGTGAGATTATTAGTGTGTTTTTCTTTTTACCTCACTAACCAACTTTTTCATCAACTTACAGTCAACAATATTTTTTTCAGTCTAATTCATAATTTCTCTCAGTAAAATTCATAACTTTTTTTAATCAAATTCATAACTTTTTCAGTAAAATCCATAAATTTTTTCATCAAAATCATAATTTTTTTTAACACATTTTACACAGTTAATTTAATGATTATTTTTTTTTAGTTGGGTTACATTGTTTTATTAAATATTGTTGTTGCTTATTCATTCAACGTCACTTTATGCTACTTAGGCTAATATGAGAGCGCTACAATGGTCCTAAATTTTCCCTATCGAGGGTTTGAAACCGTGACTTAGCGCATATTAAATCCTTAACCTCTTATTAAAGATATGAAGGGTCACCAATAGTGCCGTGGCCAGCTTAACAGCCTCCTAAGCACAAGGTAATGGGTTCAAATCCGGAAGATGGCCCATCGATGTATTTTCATGTTTTCAACCGAATTCATATTTTTTTTCAACCGCTTTCATAATTGTTTCTATCTCTTTTTAAAGGGAGTAAAATATCCTTGATTATTTCGTCCTTCGGAAAAGATGTGGAAAAATATGGATTTGGTTTAAAATATATAAAATATCCAGTGATTATCTTCCAGGTTATAACCCGTCACATTGTGCATTTATACAGGCTGTTAGGCTAGCCACTGTACTACAGGTGACCCTTAATAGATTTATACAATTTAGGGTTAAGGATTTCGTATGCCCAAGGTCGCTGTTTCAAACCCATACAAACAGATATCCGTAGGTTTTTTTTTAGCAGGAAAGAAGCTTGGTTATGTAGTACTTCGAAGGGAAGTTTAAATGATGGTCCCAAAACATTGCGATCTGAGGAACTCGTTAAATATTCCTATTCTAATTAAACCTGGATAGGCAAAATTAAGAACTCCCACTGTATCACAGTCCGATTAGCCACAGCACAAAGTGATGTTAAATAAAAAAACAACAAGAAGATTTAATAAAACTATTTATTCATTGCTAACTGAACCGAATTGAAATCGTTGTATAAACTGGGTTGAAGAAATTATGAAGTTTATTTAAAAAATTATGAATTTGATTGAAAAAATTATGAATTAGACTGAAAAAAAAAACTAGAACTCTCTTGTTATATTTCTTTCTTTTTTGTTTGTACATGCATGATTATTTGACCCATTTATTGAAGTTGATTCAATACTTCAAGTATAATAGTATAAAAAATGTTGGATTAGGATGGTATTAGATCTTTAGGATTTGAAAATAATAACAGAGAAGCCGGGAAAATTATTAAACTTTTTTAATAATATAGGATGATTTACATTTTACACATAGTAATATAATACTGTCATAGTTCCACACAGCTTTGGCGCTAACAATTATATTTCACAAAATATAAATTAAATACACAATTGAAGCTTGGGCCGGTTTTATTTCAATAACTTACAAGGCTACATTCTCTAGACGACTTTAAAGGAGGGGATAATAAAAATTTACATTTTTTTTTTTGATTTTTCATGGGAATGGTAACAGAATATTATAAATAAATTAAAATACAGTCTTCAATAAAACTTGAGGTGTGTCGGTGGTGTCTAGCGCCTGCGTCCAAATCTCAGGAAAACGTGGTCCAGGTCCTGTCGTTTAACTCCACTCTCGTAGATTGGGCTGGCCTCTCTTGCAACCGCTGCCAACAAATAAAGATATATTATAAGTGAATATACTTAATTAAATTTATATATATACTGATAAAGATTAATGGATGAAAAGTAATTTTTTTTCTGGGACTATTCGTCCCTTAACGATAATATACAATGGAAAAAGGAAGTGCAATTTGTCTGGCCTCATTTATTACATGATTATTTAGTCGAATTGTAAATTATATAATGTCAAAAGAAATAAAAGATACAAATAAAAATAGACAACAACTTATATTGAGTTTAGTTGAGTATTATCAAGTCAAGATATTTTACATACGTCCGGAAGAATGATTTTTGAGGAGCCGGATAAGTAAATGGTGTTTGAAAGTGGTTAGGGATGAAAATTTACGTAGGATAATTGGTAATGAGTTTTAAAAGTGTGGTAGTACGGATGATAAAGGCCTTTTCAAAGGAAGATGTTCTATGAGAGGGTTCTTTTGTTTAGGGTGTAGTGCAGAGTAAGGAGGTCAAAGATATAGAAAGGTTTTCTGGCTCGCAAGGATTGGAATAGGAAGATGCCAAGTAGGTATTTTTTTCGGGATTTGGATTATAGCCACCTTTAACCAGAATACCAATAAGAGATGTGTGTTTTTAAAGGGAATATAAGGTTATGAAAATTAGAATTATATAATCCTCATACAGAACGGATACGACAAGAAACTGCTCGAAGATATCAATTGCTACAACACTTACTATAAAAACGTTCAAGACTTCCAGTATATTACAAAAAGACTCATTTACATCACTATTATCAGACCTATTTGGACGTATGGAATCGAGCTTTGGGGCTCTACGAAACCATCTAATTCCCCCCGCATCCAATCCTAACAGTTTAAAATGCTTTGTAAAATCCATAATGCCCCTTATTTTGTCACAAATCAACTCATCTATAATGACCTAAATATCCCATTTGTTACAGATATAGCCGGTGATAGATACTCCTCTTTTCATTCTAAACTCCCTGCCCATACCAACCCACTTGTCCGTAATTTATCTTCCTTAGATATCCCTGATAACCCTCCGAGGCGACTGAAAAGAAGGTGGCCTCGGGACCTACTGAGTTAAAATAATTAGTGAAGTGCTACCACTGGGTAGTTCTTTCTCAAGACATTTTCATGACTTTTTTTTTCATTCCTCATATTTACTCGTTGAGTTCTTTAATACAGTTGTAACTTACTATAAATAAAAAAAATAAATAAAAGATTCTGATATATTAAGATGTTAACATCAAGAAACCTTATTATAGTTGACCTACTTGCAAGATTTTTTTTTTTTAATTTAAAAATATATTTCAGATATTATTTTGTATATTTTTTATGTCTTTACATAGAAATAATTTACTTTTAAGACAAGTATTAAGGTATACAGGAAACCCGAGTATGAGAAAAAACTAATTGGAGCGGTGAGGATATTTAGCCATAGCAAGGAAAGAAGCAAACTGGAAAAGACCGAGCTAAATCGAGTGAGCTTCTTTTTTTTTTTTCCAAAACGAGTTTTTCTCCTGAAACTGCTGCAGTGAAAGAAGTAAGTTAATCGACAGCTTAAGGAAATGGCTGCGGGAGCTTATTCCCTCCATTCCTGTCCTTACTCTCCAAAAAGAAGTAGCATTTTTACAAACATACGTTGAGGGTAGATTTAATGGATTTGGGTACTTATATTGCTAGAGGTCATAACCGTTTAGAGGATCATGGAAAAAATACAGATAGAATACGATATCTATAATCTATATAGGAATAAAATCGTAGAAACGAAATTACGTTTTTGCAAGAGATAATATATTTAAAAAATCTGGTTCGCAAAACACACGACTTTCATTAACCTTTGTTGATAAAATCAACTTAAGAACTTTTAAATAAAGTTAGAGTTTAAAAAAGTTAAGAATTACATCGAGTTTCGATGGAAACATGTGTTTCAGATTCGATAATCTCGCAACAAAAATTATAATCTGCAACACTTATTTCCAACCTCTTATACAACTTTATAACTAAAATAACCTTTCTTTAAAAAAATCATTAGCTCTCCAATGTTATATTATACATCTATATTTCCTCTTTTCTCCTTTATTTGGGTATTCAATTCATTTTACTTGTGAGCAGTTTTTAACAATACGAACAATCTGATTTTTTCTTTTTTTTTCCAATTTATAATATCTAATATACCTAGAGGAAGAAAATTTAAAATATCGACATTTAAGCCGTGTCATACTATTTCAATCAGAATGAAACCTACAGGACGCAAAAGTCCATTAAATTTTACATCGATATAAGGTTATGTATTGAGATTACTGCGGGTGTAAATTCAGTATTGAATAATTATTATATTAATTAAATAAATATTAATAAGCTTTATCGACAAAAGTTCAAAAGGCGTTTCCTAACCCCCTAGGTTTCCCCATCGGTCTGGCCCCTACCCGCGATAACCCAGGAACTACCTAGACTCCAGATATTAGCCAATAGGAGTTTTAAGTGGCTACAAAGGCTGGACCGCCGACTTCGAGCACTTCGCAAATCAGCCTCCCCCCCCTCTTAGTCATGACCAACGTTTCCAAAAAACAGTACTTTTGAAAAGAAGAGGGCATAGAGGTGACGAGGGTGAGAATCGGGAAGCAGAGGTCAGTCGTATTCCATCCACGAGAAGAGAAGAGACAGAAGTCCGTCAGGGGTCAGAGAGCAGCAGGAGGATGAAACCGAAAAGGGACGCCTAAGACTGATTACACCTTCGCCAGCCAACTAAGTCTTTTTAAGGTATTCCTTTGTTTGTAATATTGCAAGGCAAAACTAGAAGAAACGAATCCCTCTGTATTCTCAAGCATAGTTTTAGGCATTGTGTAAATAGATTGCATATGTATTTGCTAAAATTTAAATAATAATTTCATTAATTGAAAAATGGTTAATTCAATCTTTCTTTGCATCCATCTACTAGGATCGGTAAACACGATACTTTTGGAAAAAGAACTTCAATGGTTCCAAAAAGTATAGTATATAAATACATTGAATATATTACTTAACACTGTTTTAAAGGTACCAGGCCTTAGAAAAGCTGCTAGTCAAAACCATAGCAATAGGGAGTGTGATCAAAATCGTTGGACCCGTACTTGAGAAAATCGTAAAAAGGTGCAAAAGGCATGGTATAATGTGGCTCTTCTACTTTGCTGATTTTGTTTAAATAATCGCAAATAATTGAAATAACAGCAAATTATGTGTGTATAAAAAATTTGAGAGTTGTTTTGAGTAGAACATTAATCCCTGACTGGCCAACAGTATTTTATGAAATTGAAAAGATTGAATTTGTAAAGCTTATCTAGAGAGGTCTCAATATATTTCATCTGACCAGGGTTCATTTAAAGGGATGGGCTGAATTTTACAGGAGGCTCGAGTAAGGCAAACCAAGCCTATATCTTGCGCAATCAATAACATTACTTTATGAAACTTGTTATATAACAATATGATCCATGGTGAAAATTAATATTGTAATACATTAGAGCTTTTGTACTGAGTTACATTACATTCAGTATCGTATCTACAAAATAAGAAGATGATTTGATTATAAATCTTCAGTAACAAAACAGGACGTAATCAGAAATATATTTCGGGTTTTCTACATTCTCTTTAAGAACTTCAAAATTACAGCGATTCTATCTTATGCTGAAAATCATTCTCGCCCTGGCCTTAGTGGAGGGCGAAGTTTATGTAGCGTCGTGTATTCAAACTTCGTCTCCTATCTGAATATTTACTCAGCCAAGTTTCTGTTTATAATATTCTCTCTGTTCTACAACTTCAAATTCTATTGATATTGTATACATGGCTTTGTAGCCCTATGATTTCGTGAAATTCGCATTTCTAAAAAACATATTGATATAAAATAATTTTATACAAAAACCATCACCATAGCCGTATTAACCTTGAAACAGGAAGTATCACTATGAATTACATTCAAGTCCTCCAAACCACCAACATCGGTTTCTACAAGTGATCAAAAAAGGTGGAAGGGTCACCTGTGGTGTTGTTTCTAACTTCTATGCTCAAGGTCACTGATTCAGGGCCATATGGTTAAAGGAGTACAAATTCTTAAGACTGTCTGATCTTTCAGATCATTATTGGATTTAACGTGTGCTACAGCCAAAGATTGAACCTTTAGAATTGAAATAGGAGAGTTTTTAGAACATTGTATTTTTTCAAGATAAAGACTGGCTGTGCACAATCTCGTATTTTGCTAAAATGAACTGCTGGTGATTCGGTAAAGCTGAAGCTAAAACCATGAAAAGATGCCAAGTTTTAGATATATATAGTTTCCTGAATTACATTTTCATCGAATTTAACGTCGATATAGCAACGTCATCTGCGTATAGTGCATCTCCGACAGGTTATTAGCATATATTTAACATATTTCACTAGTAGGTCTGGAAGCCACCGTCTTTTCAGGCACCTCAGAGGATTATTGGGAATAGATGGAGATTACAGGATAAGGAAAATGGACTTGCGAATAAAGGAGGTATATTTATTTTGGATGAGGAGCGGCGTGGCCTAGTGGGTAGAGCGATAGTCTACAGTGCTCCGGTCCTGGGTTCGAATACCGCTGTGGCGGAATATTATTTATTATGTTTATTTCAGCCGGGGGCGATCCTGGAGTATGGAGTACCTCCTGGGGCACTCCCAGCCTCAATCAAGTGGGTACCCATAAAAAAGAAAAAAACCCTGGCGGCTGAGCGTGATCTCGGCCGAATCACCTCATTGAACGGCCGTTGGACAAGAAACAGTACGAATCTCTAAATGTACTGAGTCCAAAACTCTTCATTGGTTTTTAGTGGTACAGGTTTTTTTTTTTTTTTTTTTTTTTTTTTTCTTGTCGAGATCGAAACGAAAGTAATGGATCTTTTCAACAGAGATTAATGGAACGTTACTAAAGGATACATTAGGCTTGTTACAAAGAGTAAAAGCAATTTTATGGGGTTTATTGGGTTTAGTTAAATTATCCGCTTTTGTCACCATTCTTTAATGGGTTCGAAGTGTAACTGGAAGGTTTGTAATGCAACATTTGGATCTTTCTTGGCCAATAACATTCATGAGTCATTCATCGGCTTAAGGAGTAAGGACGGTGCAAGAAAGAACAAGAATATCAGAGGAAGGCCAAGGACACTGTCTTGGTGTAGTCCAGCTGACAGTGAATACGGATGAGTAGGTGAAGTTATGGTTAACGTGAAAGCTTAAGTTTGTAAGGTAGGAACGGATTAATGGGAAATACATTGGGGAGAGGAATTGACGAAGTTTGTAAATCAACCTGGATGCCACACTCGCTTGAACTAGCTTTAAATATACAAGGTTGTGGATAATACATGAGAGACACTTACGTTGGTAGGAAGGGTTCTCCTCTATGTACTGCTGGAGCGCGTTGGAGAACTGGTAGAGGGCGGCGCACATGTTCCTCACCCGGACCGGCAGCTCTTGGAGGACAGCCGGGGAGCAGTCCGGGCCGGGGGCGGCCAGAGCGCTACCTGCCAGCAGTCCGGCGGAGAGAACGGTCCACATCCAACTGAAGTTCATGCTGCAATAATACAATTTTGCTTAATATATACATATTAATACATTACACTAAAAAACTGAGGAATAGCAAAACTGTGCAAAACATATGGTATTTGTCTAGTCTTTTTGGAGTTTATTGTGGAAATGGACTATATTTTGTAACAACTACAAGTATTCGCCTATACCTTTAAATATTACAAACGTTGAAAAGATTGATGGTTCAGGAGATGGATAAATAACTGATGTTTGAAAATGGTTGTTGATATGGCTTTACAAATGGATAAAGGCAATGAATTCATAAATATTATAGCACTAACGATTTTTTGAAGGAGGCGGATCTGTAAGAAGGAACAAGTTTCAGGGTTTGGATCTCGTGTAGGAAAGGACAGAGGAATATATGTAAGGAGATTATTTTGTTTGAAGTATCGGAAAAAACTGACACGAAGGAGGTATTGCCAACGGAAAGAAAGGTAGATTCTCTTCAACTAGGTGTTCCTACTGGGAGCGTCTGGCGATCCTATGAAACAACTCATTATTCTCTTAAGTCTCATGTCAGATTTAGGATAGGTTTTTTTTTCAACAATTGCGTATAGTAGTGAAAACCCTTAAGGTGTTCCGTGTAAAATATATGAGAAAGAAGGTTAATTAGGAATGATGACAGCATAAGATCTAGGAAGATGTTACTGAATCGAAATAAATTAATAGGTTATTGAACTTTGGAGAAGGTCAGAATTTATTGGGTCTTTTAATAGGCAAGGTTAAGTATATAAAGAGCTGGTAGAAAGCTTTGCCTAGCGAAATTCAGAACCGTCCAAAGATTTTCGGTGTCCGGTGGCTGCTAAACTTTATGAAAAATCTCGGCAGGACTAGTGATAGTATCAAAGTTGTGAACAAGTTTCTAAACTTCTAATAACCAATAAACTTAAAGAAACAACCACATAAAATCATTAAAAATACAAATCAAATAAATAAGCTTTCTAATACAATTAAAAAAAAAAAAAAAATGGATTTCTCTAACTCTGAGAAACGCACGTTTTTTTTTTTTTTTGTTTTTTTTGAATAACCATTCTATATATCACAAAACAGTTAGTATTTAATTGTTTTTTATTTTTTAACCTTTTGTTGTAAATTTGCTTTCTAAATAAATAATATTTATAATCAAGGTTATATATGCTATGTTATATTATATATACTCCACATTATTTTAAATAAGTAAACAGAAAAAAAAATTAAGGAATACTTCATTTATTACAAGTTATATCATAATCTTAATGGGAGCGGCGTGGTCTAGTGGGTAGAGCGCTAGTCTACTGTGCTCCGGGTCCTGGGTTCGAATCCCGGCTGTGGCGGAATATTATTTATTCTGTTATTTCAGCCGGGGGGCGATCCTGGGGTATGGAGACCCTCCTGGGGCACACCCAGCCTCTATAAAGTGGGTACCAAAAAAAGGGGAAAACCTGGCGGCTGAGCGTGATCTTGGCCGAATCACGTCATTGCACGGCTGTTGGCCTAGAAACAGTATGAATCTCTACATGTACTGAGCCCAAATCTCTTCATGGGTTGCAGTGGCACAGGTTGTTTTTTTTTTTTTTTTTTTTTTTTTTTTTTTTTTTTTTTTTTTTTTTTTTTATATCATAATCTTAAACGACATAAGGCTAAACTTTGATAACTACAGCCAGAAAAATTTTAGTAAAGCCTCATTTGAATTTTCAGCTTTTTATTTTACATTCTAGAGATGTTTGTTTTTCTAGACCTTGTGCGGTACTTTATAATACCTTCGAAATTAATACGCTGAAAAACAGCACAATGATGTAAAGAATGTGGAGGAATTATATTTCCAAAAAGTAGATATATATAACATCCTTCATATATTTCAACTTTGAGAAAGCAGCGTTGGGATAATGGCAAGATATCTCCTAAGATTTTTCAGTTAAAAATATAATTAAGACAACAAAACCATCAGTACTTGTAATCCGAAAATGAAGGCACAAACATTAGTAAATTTACAATTGGAGAAAATGAGTAATTCATCTTAACTAAAACCCATTTAATAAATACAGATAATGTAAAGCATTCTTCTTTATGTTTGGGGGATTATGTATTTGTACAAACTACACTTTGTTTGTATGTAATTGTATTTGTTTGTAACATTATTATTATTGAATAACCTACCTGATGAGGCGGGGCTAATTTCTTTTATTGACAAATCACATATATAATTAATAATTTTTATAGATAAAATGAAGTTAAGATTCCGGTTTTGGGGTATGCCGATGAATTCGTACTACTAGGTGAAGACACGGAAACTATACAACTAAATACAATTGTATTAATAAAAACCGGTAAACAAATAGGTCTCGAATTAAATACCGATAAGACGAAATATATGATTAGTTGCAGAAATGGTGGCGGTCTTGATGATATTAATATTTCAGGTCATACTTTTGAACACGTAGAGAAATTCAAGTATTTAGGTTCAATGATAACAAGAAAAAATGAAATCCAGGAAGAAATAAAGTCCCGGTTAAAGGTGGGAAATGCGTAATTTATTCAGTTGCTAAATTACTTAGCTCGCGGCTTCTGTCTAAAAACTTAAAGGTTAGACTTTATAAAACTATTATTCTTCCAACGGTTCTTTACGGGTGCGAAACGGGGCCGCTTACTTTGAAGGATAAACAACTTCTTAAGGTTTTCGAGAATAAGGTACTAAAAAAATATTTGGTCCTAAGAGAGATGAGGCCACTGGGGAGTTTGGAAGGTTGCACAACGCGGAATTGCGGAGTTTGTACCCTGTGAATATAATTGAGTTGATAGCATCGCGGAGACTCAAATGGGCGCGTAAAGTTGTTGGGCTTAGTGAGAAACGGATTCCGAGAAAGTTGGTATTCGCTGAACCGACTGGTAGGCGTCCGAAAGGTAGGCCGAAGCGTCGATGGGAGGATTGCATTAAGGCTGATCTCGGGGGCTTGGGCTTGACCGGTGAACATTGGACGAGTCTGTGCAGGCGAAGTTTGGTGGTATCGGCATCGAACCTTCGGGTTTGGTAAGCCTATTATTATTATAGATAAAAAGAATTAATGGGTCAACTATAGAAAATAAATTAATTTGTTTTTATTGTACTTCGGAATATTAGGTCGGAAGATGCAATTAATTAAATTATTCTCTGCTTTCAGGTGCATAATTATCTTTTAACGTATCTTACTTTAGATATTCCCTTTATAAATAAGTTGATGAAGGAGCCTTCATCTTGAAGTCTAATTATACTCTCATTAACCTTTCATCAGAATGTTTGCTATCACGTTGAGTAAAGAAGGTGATGTTTCTGTGTTGTCTGTGGTAAAAGATCTTAGTAAAAGAGTAAAAATTTGTTTTGAGGACTTTCAAATAGTATTGAAAATTAAATAATAAACGTATCCTAAAGATTCACTAGAAGGGAGTAGGAAAAATGTAATCTTTTAAACTCTTGAATTATAAATGAAAAAAAATGAAGAGAAACTAAATTTGAATTAATAATTTTTTTATTATTTTTTTACCTTACAGTAAAGCATTCTGCAAGTGTCCACCATGTTCACTGTCAAGTTGATAGTGCGCTAGTTAAGGCGCAAGCTATACAGTATTCGCAAGACTAATCAGTTGCGAGGGCTTAGCATGTCTAAGCTATAGACAGAGTTGAATGCACCCAAGATTTATTTTATATTTTATTATAGCTTGAATTAGTAAGTAATTACTTTTTGAACTTTCCGATGCATAAAAGAGTTTTTTTTGTTATTACAAAATAGTATTTTGTTATTACAGTAATTCTATGAATTAAAAAAGACTTCAGGTCATTATTAGCTTTATTATTGACTGATCACTATAGCAAACATAAGGCAATAATCATCAGAGCGAAATGTGAAAATAAAATAAAAATACATTAAAAATACTAGGTCAAAGTTTACTAATATTAATTGACACATGTAAACTTTCTAGTATTTTAGTGTATATCATTACTCTAAGTTGGATGTACAAGTAGCTAGAAATTAGAAAATTTCTTAATAACCAAAATAAATATTAACTTTTACGCAATGTATAAAAGGTTTAGTATATTTCCGGGGTTCCCTTAGCAGGTTGTATATACTGTATATAGTTAAGTTTGTTTGTATGTTGTTTATTTATTTTCCAACTTTGTATTTATCTCTACTACAGGTTGTTGTTTTGATTTGTTTGTTGTTTCTTTTTTGTTTTATTAATTGTTATTGTTTTGTATATATTTGAATTTGTTCATTTCCGATTTTATATAATTTGACTTTGTGATTATTTTCTGTATATATTGTATGAATGTGTATCACATAACTATTACTACTATTCATTATGAAACAAATTGTTATAAATCTCAATAAATAAATAATAAATAAAAAAATATATATATTTCCAGAGCGTTAGCTTAATGTAAGTGCATATAATACTTGGGCAGATTGAGGAATTTTCATTTAAAGCTATATATACAATTTTTTTTTTTTTACTAAATATCCTTGGACAATATTCGAAATATAAATTTCGGTGTAACTAAACTCGAAAATGAAAGGGCAGAGGTCCTAAACAATGGTAGTGATCAATCTACCTGACAGGACTCCAGGCAAACTTTTTTAAAAGAAAAAAAAATGTTTTCCTTTAAAATTGATAAAAATAAACTCCACGAAAGATGGTATCATAATTTTAGTATATAAGTCTTCAATTTTTTGTTTATAATGTTTAAACTATAGAGAAAATACTTTATTTATAAACTAGCGCTTCTCAACTACATTAGGTTATTTACAATATATTGGGTTGTAACACATGAAATGCCCATTTTTATATTTTCTGAAATACATAAAGCATTTTGCAGTTCTCTCAGTTGTTTTCTTCCGAATGTTTAAATATTTAAAGTAAACAGTTATTAATCCTCTACCTTTGTATTATTTAAAATTAGCTTCCCAATCAATTACCCACTTTTTAGTATACCTCTAAATATGAACATGGAAACACGCGATTTTCGAGTTATATTTTTGTACGAGTTTAAACTGCAGCTGAGGCCGCTAGAAATATTTGCAAGGTTGGGGAAGGGAGTGTTAATGAAAAGACCATTCGCCGTTGGTTTGCTAAGTTTTTAGCTGGGGATACTGACTTATAAAACTTGCCCCGAGGAAGACCTCCGTCCGTAATAGACAACGATGTCCTCAAACATACAAAAGAAAAGGAAGGAAACCCCTACCAAACAGTTAAAGGACTCTCAGCACAACTAAATGCAAGTGCATCAACCGTTTCCAGACATTTAAAGTGCATTGGGAAAGTAAAAAAGCTCGATACACGATCTCACTGAGCGGCAGCAAGACCCCATGTTTCAAAACATACCGTGCAAAAATTGAAAGAACTGGGCTACGAAGTTCTTCCGCACCCACCATATTCTCCCGACTTGTCTCCAACAGATTACCACCTGTTCAGGAATTTAGATGACTTCGTCACAGGAAAACTTTTTGAAAATGATGATCAAGTGAAAAGTGCGTTTTCAAATTTTGTTTCACTTCAAAGCTCAGAGTTTTTCAGTTCGGAGATAAAAAAAGTTGGTGTCACGTTGGGAAACATTTTTAGAAAAAGAAGGTAAATACTTCGAATAAAATTATCTTGTTTTCATATCGTATTTATAATAAAAATCCTTTACCTTGAAAACGGACATTTCATGTGACACAACTCAATAGCATACTATAATTTCCTTAGGAATATTTGTTTAAATAAAATGTAAAAAAAAAGAAAAAAGAAATGATTATTTTGTAGAACTATTCGATTATTGTATTAAAAAAATATGTGTATTATATGTGTGTGTATGTCTATAATCACCCATTAGTTTCTGTTTAGTTTACTAATAAATAAAATAATAAGAGTCTATTCCAATTAGCTCAAAATGAAGAGTAATACGAAAATAGCTACGAGTAAAAGGAAAAAGACTAAAGGAAACGAACGAAAAAAAAGATAGTTTTTTCAGATTTACAATATGTTCATATATATATATATATATATATATATATATATATATTGGGAGCGGCGTGGTCTAGTGGATAGAGCACTAGTCTGCTGTGCTCCGGGTCCTGGGTTCGAATCCCGGCTCTGGCAGAATATTATTTACTCTGTTAATTCAGTCGGGGGGCGACCCTAGGATATGGAGACCCTCCTGGGGCAGACCCAGCCTCTATAAAGTGGGTACCCAAATTAATTGGAGAAAAACCTGACGGCTGAGCGCGATAAAGGCCTAATCACCTCATTGTACTGCCGTTGGCCTAGAAACAGTACGAATCTCTATATGTACTGAGCCCAAGACCCTTGATGGGTTGTAGTGGTACAGGTTTTTTTTATATTTATATATATATATATATATATATATATATATATATATATATATATATATATATATATAGAAATAGAAAAATAAACTTTATTCTGGGACAATATCCCTTCAGAATGACATTAATGGTCAAAATAATAATTTATATCTGGCCTAATACAATATATAACTACATTTAAATAACAAAAGAAAGAAGAAAAAAAATAAATAAAAGGTCATTGTGACATCTCTATTTACATATTCAAAAATAAATAAATAAGAATCAACCTAAAATATATCTTTTACATCTCATTAAAGTATATAAACAAATCACCTCACATAAATAGGCATAATAAAAATAAAAATTAGCTTACATCGGACTGGAGAGAAAGTAAATATTGAAAGAGGAGGGATTTGAATGATGGTAGGGAAGGAGCATGTCGGATGTTTGAAGGGAGAGTATTCCATAAGGCAGTGGAACGGGCTAAAAAGGAGCAATCGTATTTTTTGGTTCTGTGGAAAGGAGTTTGGAGGTCGGACAGACGGGATCTTGTTTCCTGGGGATGGGTTGAGGATTTAAATACCAGAAGGCTGAAGACGTAAAATGGGTGGTGGGAGTTAATGATTTGATAAAGGAATGATCCAAGGAAATATTGTCTTCGAAATGTTGGGGATAACCACTTTGACTCGTCGTGGTGGTGGAATACACGAGACCGTCTCCAGGTGCCGAACACAAATCTTAAAAAGCAAAATATATATATATATATATATATATATATATATATATATATATATATATATATATGTGTGTGTGTGTGATAGCACATGAGATATTTTTAAACGGAAGATTCCAAACTGAAAAAAAGTTATCATAGTATATAATTAATTGCAGTCAAAGAGATAAGCTGAATAAAAGGAAATAATAGCTTTTTTTTATTCATTAATCTATTTCAAGTTATTTTGTTCTCCCTCTAAATACTTTTTTTTATTTTTATAATATCATGAAGAGATTTACAATTATTGTAAATGTAGTCATGTACCTACATCTGTATGTATATTATGAGCGAAGGCTGAAATTATAAAAAAAAAATTTGAATCCGATATATCGGGAGTATTCTATTTTTAGATTCTCTGAATCCAAATAATTAGGTATCCCTAAATGGTACTTACGCCTTTGCTTTCGCATAAATAAAGTAGCTCAAATTGAAGCAATAAAATTACGTATTCTAGAAAGGTAAGATCCTGGGTGCAGTAACATCTTTTAGCACTAATAGATCAATTGATTGTCCAAAAACATTTTGAAGTAATTATATCGTTCATGTTCTTGAAAAAAAAAAAGAAATTGAATACAGAAGAAATTAAGACGAAGATAAAAAAAGGAAAAGAACAGATATTTAAAACTTGCTTTTGCTAATAAATATAATTCAAAAATCAAGTTAACGGTTAACTAAAAGTAGATTGGACAGACTGTAATATTACTCAATAAAGAATTGTTTCTATAAAAAAACAAAACAAAAAAAAAACTAAAAGTATAAAGAAATAATAAATGTTTTATTTTTATTATTCATACTTTTAGCAATAAAATGATTATGATATATTACTTAGGAAGCAGGATTGCAGTATAACTCTTCTGCTTAATTGGAAGAATTACGAGAAATGAGCATTGCAAGAGTGAATAGAAGTCTGTATAGGAAATTTAGTTTCGTACGATCCAGCTTTTGAGTTAGTCCGTACAAAAAAAAAAAAAAAAAACTCGTGGTGTCATTTCGATACATCTCTAGAAAAACAAGTGTTTGTCTTCATCTTGTCACGTGCCTGCAGCATATATTTGCAATCGATTTCCACGATCATTCACTCTATGAATCATATAAGATAGCGCTTATAATTATTCTAAATTTATATGTGTATATATATATATATATATATATATA
>CM041296.1:109285171-109296999 GCA_023052935.1 Piezodorus guildinii | reverse complement strand
TTTTTTTATTTTTCCGATATTTCCCCAACTGACCTTTTTTCCCTCTGTACTGAAATCTCATACCAACTCCTTAGGATTTGTTTGGAAATTTCCCCTGTAAAACTGTTTAAAAAATTTTGCCTTCCTGAAATCCTGCCAGTACTTTTATTTATATACAACTTTTCCCTCCCCCAAAAATTTCCGGGATTTCCGGGCCTACTTGGAAAAAAGCATTAGTCCATCCTATTAGTAAAACATCCAACCCTACGTCCCCTAAAGACTATCGCCCTATTTCCATCCTCTCGAACCTCTCTAAGCCTTTAGAAAGAATAGTCCAGACACAATTATCGAATTTCCTTGAAAATTCTAAACTCCTTGATCCTTTCCAATCCGGCTTCCGACCCGGCTTTTCCACACAATCTGCTCTCCTCAAAATCACTAATGACATACACACTGCTATGGACGAAACGAAACTGACCGTGCTAATACTTCTGGATTTCTCGAAAGCATTTGACTCCCTGGAACACTCCATCCTTTTCTCCAAACTAAAGTCACTATCCTTTTCCAACAGCACCATCAGGTGGTTTCAATCATTCCTTTCTGACAGAACTCAAGCTGTCACTATTCCTAACCATCCTCTATCTTCCTTTCGAGCCCTCTCGGCAGGTGTGGCCCAGGGTTCAAGCATTTCTCCTCTTCTTTTTAATTGTTATATCAACGACCTTCCCAACTCTATCCATCACTGTTCCCACCACCTATACGCTGACGATTTCCAGATCTATTTGTCCTTCTCTCCTTCCGATTCACTAGTAGCATTTGCTAATATTCAGGAAGACCTGGATGGAATCTGTGCCTGGGCAACCTTAAATAAACTAATGCTAAATCCTATGAAAACTCAGGCCATCCTAATTGGTTCCAATTCCCTTCTCAGATCCTATACCACGTTTCCGAGTCTCACCTTAAATGGTCATCCAATCACCTTCACTTCCTCTGTCAAAAACCTGGGCATTACCATGGACCAAACCCTTTCCTGGAAACCTCATATCGCCCAAATTTCCCGAAGAACAATAAGTACCCTGAAATACTTCAATCGCTCCCGCCATCTTCTTCCACCTTCCATCCGTAATCTCCTTGTATCCGCACTTATTTTCCCCCACTTTGACTATTGCTGCTTAGTATATGGTGGCCTCCCGACGATGCTTGAGGACAGGCTAAAACGCATCATGAACATATTTTTAAGATTTGTCCTCTGCACTCCGAAGAGGTCTCATGTAACCCATTTTTACGGCGAGTTAAAGTGGCTCCTTCCCCGAATCCGCAGACAATATTTCCTAGGATCATACCTTTACCAAATCATTAGATCCCAACACCCTCCATACATTCATAGTCTCCTACAGTTTAAATCTTCAGTCCACACTCTTGAAACAAGATCGCGCCATTCCGACCTTTACTTCCCTACCCATAGAACTAAAACTTTTGATCGTTCCTTCCTGGTCCGCTCCTCTATTTTCTGGAATTCTCTACCTACCCATATTCGCCATGCTGCCTCTCTCTCCTCATTCAAATTCCAACTTTTCCAATATCTTTTATTATCCCAAAAAGACGCTTAAGTACAGTGATTCTTTTGTTCCTAATATCACATTGAAAGAAAAGTAATATATGTTCTTTATTGAAACGCTGTTATATTTTAATTTATTTTTAATTTTGATCAACCCAATATTTTTCAAGAACTGTTTTTATTTTATTTTATCATAAATATTTTTTAATTTTTTTTTTTTTTTAAATATTTTTTATATATATGTTTGTGGATATTCGTGTGTGATATGAAGACTCGAATTAACCCATCTGTGTAATAAGTAATTAATTCTGTTCCTTCTGTCTGTTAGCCAGACATGTTTTATATTTAAATTGTACAATTCTGTTATTCTTAGGGGACCCAGTCCCAGAATAAAAATTATTTTCTATTCTATTCTATTCTATTATCAAATAATATTTTTAAAAAAGGTAAAAAAAAAAAATTATAAAGTTTATCGAAACAAACAAACAAACAATTGTAATATACACATAATAAAATTTTTTTTTTTAAATTTAGGAACACCATTATCAGAAATTAAATATGGAGAAGGCGAAGTAACCAGGAGCTTATTAACCTATACAACAGTCTGGATGTTAAGGTAGCCAAGCTGGGAAAGCTAAGATGGGTAGGCCATGTTTCAAGAATGAATGAAACGTTGGTACCAAAAAAAACACTCACAGAAGAAATGCATGGGACAAGAAGAGTGGGCAGACCTAGAGTGAGGTGGATGGATGCTGTTGCAGAAGATGCAAGAGCCTTACTTGGTGCCCAGAACTGGAGGGGAGCTGCACAGGGTAGAGCCAACTGGCAGAGACTGTTAGAGGCGGCCCTGGCTCCATGACAAGTTGTTGCGCCAGATGAGACAAGATTATGAGAAATTTAACATTATTTATAATTAAAATTTTAAAGATATAAGTTTTTGAAAAGAGACTCCCTTTGCATGCAGACATGGTCTAGCCCATTTACAAATTGACAGCAAGCTATTGCTTGGATGAATTTTATTATGGTGACTTTCAGTGAAAGATGAATATGGGGCTATGATGCCGAAAGCTACATTGCATCTTGAAAGAGAAATATAAAGTACGAACATTTTTTTAGTGTAACATACTGTAATTAAACTATTTTTTAATGACAAAAATAGCAAGAAAAAATAACGGAGCTTCTCCTTCTAAATGATTTTACCTCCAGCTGTATAGTCCAAATTTGAACTGGTGGGACTGGCTCCTTCCTATCAGAGAGGAATCTCATTTTGTCCTGAAGCACGGCAGAAACATCTTTAACATCCATACCACTCTCTTCATCGTCAAATTCTTCTTCTTGGACTTCAGCTCCTGCAAAAGAAATAAATCATTTCTTAATTTTAGCTAATATTATGTTCAACAAATTACTGTAACAACCAAACTGAAAATTAATTCCACATATATTTATACATACTCAGAAGCATGAATAAGTAAATATAAAATACTAATAACTTAATTACAAAAAGAATGATTTGATGGTTTCATAGTTTTTCATATAAACTTTTTATCCTGAATAATTTAAAGTTAAACTAGCTGAAACCCATGGTTTCACTCACTAATATTTCCTTTTGTGTTGATTTACATGTATGTGTATATGGTTTGATGATAAGAGTAACTATATACATGCAACTTAGCTATCGGTCAATGAGTCTCTCTTTCAACTATTTATGTGCACAAAAAATGAAGTTATTATTTAGTACCGGATCCAGTTTTTATTTAATCAAATTTAGAATAAAAATCGATCCAGTAGAAATAGAAATACCCATAATTACATAATAAATGCTTTTTTTTTTAAACATAATTGTTGTATAATGTCACAACTCATTTGCAGCATAAATGTAAATTAATCCCCTTAGTTGGGGCTAGCGGGGTCGTCCTAGGGATTTCCTTATGCTATGCCTGGTAGTTAAGCTGATTCATAGGACTTGCTTGTTGTACCAAACTATGTATTCCCAAATAGATAAATTGGTGATTGGATAAAAAAATAAATGAGTATGGTTATAGGTTTAATAGGAAAAACAAGGTAAAAGGTAAACTGGTTAGGTAATAACAAATAGGTAATAATAACACTTTTTAGATTCACACCGTTCCAACTGTACTGAACATATGTTTTTTCTTTTTGATAGAAATAATCAGAAACACTTTATAAGAAATATAAATAGTGATTGAAGAATATTTCTGAGGAATTTAGAATACATAATAAAAAATGGGGACAAATGAAATAAGTGGCGTAAACACCCTTCATGGGTGAACCTTTCCACCTAGAAGTGTTCACGTAAGATATAGAAACAAGTTCTTGAATGTTCTATAAACAAAATGTTTTGAAACCACAAGTAATAACATAACAATTGAACATATTTCCATGGGAAACTTTTACTTTTCTGGCATGACAGGTCTTGTAGGCTCTTGGCCGTGTTGTGTTATCTCCTGGGAGAATATACTCATGTTTCCCGATGAAATTTTATAGGGTAGGATCATCACTCCCTATGCCTATTTTAGTGAGTGGCTACCAGAAGGCTGGCGGATGAAATAAGCAAGGTTTATAACATCATAATATATAATAATGTACATTTTGCTAATTTTAATTCTATAGACAGATTACTTTAAATAAAAGATTGACCACAATCTACAGCGAGCAGTACGGTCCAATCAATATGAAACTTATTTTTGCTCTTCTTTAAAATTGTTACTTATGACAGTATATGTTTGAATTACAGATTTAACTAATAGCCTTGGTACAGAATAGATATATTCAATTTATGTTTAACCAATTTAAAAAATAAGTAACAATGAATCCATTATTTATTAAAATCTGATGAAAATTAGCACAACTTCACAAAGTATTTTAAAAAATAAAATTTAATATTTAAATATACCTTTACTTTCTTCTTCAGAAAGATGAAAGGTGTCAGCTTTGACAAAAGTAATTTTTTCAGCTTTTGTCTTATTTTTATTTTCTTTAGCTGCGACAAAACCAAAACCACCTCTGCTCCCCTCTTCTCTAGGTTTGACCTCCGTACTTCTTCCATTGTCATTAGAAAGGAGTGATGTAGGCATACCCAGTCTGGTGAGTTTCTTAACTTCCGAATTTTCAGTCTCTCCTAAATAAAAGATTTTTATTGTAAAAATTAAAAAAAAACTTTGTAGTACAGCCTTAACAAAAAATACAAGAAAACAGTGAGTTACAATAAAATGGTTTACCTTCATCTTTCTTTTGTAGAACAGGTCTGAGCCCGTCAGGAGTTGGAACAAATTCCGTAGCCCTCACTTTGGCAGTAGTTGAGCTTATATTTATAAGTTTTTTAGCCTTAGCTGAAAGTTTTAATTTTAAATTCTTCTTTTCCTCAATTAGATTGTTCCGAAGAGACTCATCCAATTTTATCTCTTCCTTATCATTGTTATCTACAACTATACTTTTGACTTCTTCAGGAATTTCTCCTCCCAATTCTTTAAGTACTTGAGTTTGACTTTTAAGACGATCGAGGAGGCTGTTCTCATCATCATCCTCCACTTTAATGGGGACACTTTCGACTTCATCTTTTTTTGTTTCGACAATGGGAATTTGAGACGGGCTGGGAGCATTTATCAAATCTTTTTCAACACGAGTAGGTAATGTTTCAGGCACAGGAGTTTTAGGAGTTTCTGATTGATCATCGGTATCCGATTCGTTTTCAGGATGATACGGGACTAAACTGCTTTTTAGTAACTGTAATGGCCTATTGATTCTGCGAATTTTGTTTTTTGGCAGCTGAGGTCCCATTGGTTTGGCGTTTTGATCATTGTCTTCAGTTTTCCTCTTTTTAGTTTTTGGTGTTTTTGAGGCTTTCTTTTCAGTATCTGAGGATTCTTCGTCTGAGAAAGGTCCATAGGAAGTTATTAATTCAATCCTCCTAAAAAAATAATAATAATAATAATAATAATTAACTAATAAATACATATACATTTACATTTAATTACACGTAGCACAAACAAAATAATCAATGCAAAATTAATGTTAAATAATATTTCTGTTCTTGTTAAATTTTCTAAAGTGATTTATGTTGCAAAATATTAGTTATAGACCTAATTTATTGATGTTCCATGATTCATACAATACATTTTATTTAAAAACAGGATTACAACTTTCTAATTAGTGTTGGCAATTTGAAAATAACTAATGCTTGCAAAATGTTAATGTATTTGTAATAATACAGAGAAATTAATTAACATGTACAGTTATCTGAGACTTTAAACCTTGACTGGAGATCAAGTACATAAATCATTTTGATTTAATATCTCTTTAAATATAATGATAGATGACTCCATCCATAAAATCATTTCAATGGCAATGAACCTCAAATTCTAAAAAAATAATCCTAAATATTAGATATGCACATATTAAGATATTTAGTAACCAACAACATATCTTGTACAGTCCA
This sequence comes from Piezodorus guildinii, assembly GCA_023052935.1. Taxonomy (NCBI): domain Eukaryota; kingdom Metazoa; phylum Arthropoda; class Insecta; order Hemiptera; family Pentatomidae; genus Piezodorus; species Piezodorus guildinii. Next base: position 109,291,006 of record CM041296.1, on the reverse strand, counting down.
TGCAAAATACTACATATATTTTTTTCATGAAAGTCTGTTGAACAACAAAGATAATTATAATATTAGGTATAATGCATAATATTTTGGTAAACAGTGTATAAGTAATATCTAATGACTTTACAATCCTACAAATATACCCCTGCTCTTCAGGCATGACCAGTTGCAACTCACAGCATGGCTGGCGAGAGAGCTGACAAAATAGTATTTTTTTGTTTTGTTTTGTTTTTTCATCATTGGGTACATTTGTGACCCTCCAATGAAATAAAGTAGCAAACAATTGTAGCATTCCAATATAACTTAATTTTTTTTTTTTTTTTTTAAATTAAAAATAAAAATAATGATGGAGTTTTGTTGACCGTAGAGAAATTAGATGAGGAAGATGGTTGGGGTTGCGGTCATAAATTAAAACACACAATTAAAAATAAGCGTTATTTTAATTATGTGCCGACGTTTCGGCCTACAATGTGGGCCTTCATCAGGGCTAAAAGAAACAAGATAACAACCAATGTAATTATAGACTTAATAATGCGTTAGGTATATAATAATAATATGACAGTAATAAATTATGGGAACATAAATAATATTAAATGTGAAATGATAATAAGATGACAATTATAAAGTATGGAAATAAGGTGACAGTTATAAAGTATGGAAATAAACAAAATTAAGATGATAGTTATAAAGTATGGAAGTAAACATAATTGAGATGATAATATTGTAATGAGAATATATAAATAGAGAAGTAAATGAAAAAAATGATAAAGGAAAAATATGTGAACAATTAAAATTTTAAATATTAACAATTTTGAGTTGATATATGACGGTAATATATTAAAAACATAGTTAAGAGTATAGGTAATATATAAAAAATATAGTCATTACAAAAGAGAAACAGTATGAATAAAAAATAATTTAAATTTTAAAATAATGTAATATTAAGCTAATAATTATATGTCAGGATAGGTAACGGAGAAAGATATGAGTATGGAAAGGGGGAGAAAGAAATGGGCGATGAAAAAAGACCCTTATCAATAAGAAAGAAACACTTACGTGACAACGTGACAGCTTTGCCTACAGAAGTGATGTTTCTCAGTTTAAAAAACGCTCTTTGCGTGGAACGGAAAATATGAGAACTAAAATGTCCGTTAGGAAAATTCCAAGAAGCTAAGTTATGTTTACTGATTCGATTGTTAAAAAATAGCCAAAAGTTATTACTTGAGAGTACTAGAGTTATTACTTATGAGTATTTGATAAAATTGTAAGAAATAGTGACGAGGTAAAGATTAAAAGATTTTAAGTAATAACGGATGACGATGATAAATGATGAATGATGATAAGGTAATAACGAATGACGATAAGGAGCTGTCGAAGGAAATGATAAATAAACAGTAATCTAGTAGGTAAACAAATAAATAAATAAAGAAGGGGAGTACGAAAATTAAATAAATATATAAATAAAAAAAAATTGATAATAAATAAATAAAAATTATGAAGAGATGATCAGATGGTTGTTTAAAAAATGAGCTAGGGATGCTTTATTAAATTTAATATTTGAGAATAAGCTAGTGACAAGTTATGTTTGTCAGTCTTTTGATTAACAGGAAGGGGTTCTAGTTGTATGTAAATGCATTCTGTAATGAGTCGTTTGTCATGGTTGGGAACAGTGGCAAGAATGGATGTTTTATCAAAATCAAAGGAATGGTTAAGGGTTAAGGAATGTTCTGAAAGTTTTGAAGCGGTAGAATTTTTGGAGGAAATTGTATATTTGTGTCGGGTGATGCGATCTTTGAGAAGGTTTTTGGTTTCACCAATATAGGCATAGTTGCAATTAGGAGTTCCGCAAGGGACTCTATAAACAATTTTTGAACGTTGGTCTGTTGGTATACTGTCTTTAAGTCGGCTGTAAATATTGGAGAGTTTGTAGTGGGATTTGAAAGTAAGTCTGAGGTTTGGATAGAAGGATTTTAATGATTTTTTAATTTTTTCTGAAAGAGAGGGAATGTAAGGTACGGATCTATATAATGGAGTTGGTGATGATGATGGAGTAGAAAGAGAGGTTAATTGAGGTTGAGACTGATTTCTGTAGTTATTTATAAGTTTGTTTATGATCACGGTAGGGAAGTTATTGGCCAGGAGAATTGTCGTTAATTTATCATTGAATTCGTTATTACCTTATCATCATTCATCATTTATCATCGTCATCCGTTATTACTTAAAATCTTTTAATCTTTACCTCGTCACTATTTCTTACAATTTTATCAAATACTCATAAGTAATAACTCTAGTACTCTCAAGTAATAACTTTTGGCTATTTTTTAACAATCGAATCAGTAAACATAACTTAGCTTCTTGGAATTTTCCTAACGGACATTTTAGTTCTCATATTTTCCGTTCCACGCAAAGAGCGTTTTTTAAACTGAGAAACATCACTTCTGTAGGCAAAGCTGTCACGTTGTCACGTAAGTGTTTCTTTCTTATTGATAAGGGTCTTTTTTCATCGCCCATTTCTTTCTCCCCCTTTCCATACTCATATCTTTCTCCGTTACCTATCCTGACATATAATTATTAGCTTAATATTACATTATTTTAAAATTTAAATTATTTTTTATTCATACTGTTTCTCTTTTGTAATGACTATATTTTTTATATATTACCTATACTCTTAACTATGTTTTTAATATATTACCGTCATATATCAACTCAAAATTGTTAATATTTAAAATTTTAATTGTTCACATATTTTTCCTTTATCATTTTTTTCATTTACTTCTCTATTTATATATTCTCATTACAATATTATCATCTCAATTATGTTTACTTCCATACTTTATAACTATCATCTTAATTTTGTTTATTTCCATACTTTATAACTGTCACCTTATTTCCATACTTTATAATTGTCATCTTATTATCATTTCACATTTAATATTATTTATGTTCCCATAATTTATTACTGTCATATTATTATTATATACCTAACGCATTATTAAGTCTATAATTACATTGGTTGTTATCTTGTTTCTTTTAGCCCTGATGAAGGCCCACATTGTAGGCCGAAACGTCGGCACATAATTAAAATAACGCTTATTTTTAATTGTGTGTTTTAATTTATGACCGCAACCCCAACCATCTTCCTCATCTAAAAATAAAAATGTTGACTCACATTTTCGAAATAAAAATTAAAAAAAAAAACTTTTTTGGAACTGTTTTAGAAAACCATCAACATATATTTTTTTCGTGAGTCTGTTGATTCGTTTAGGAGAAAAAATTGTTTTTTTGATTTTTTCATTAGGGAGTACACTTGCGATAAAATTGAAAAAAAATATATATTACGGAGGACCCTCCAATAAAATAAAGTAGCGAACAATTGGAGGAGTATCAAATCATCATAACCTAAAAACGAATTTTAAAAATTTAAGAATTTTTAAACAAATTTAGAAACAAAAATAAATTGTTAAAGAATTATTTACAGTTGATTTTTATAGAAAGATGTGTTTTATTAAATAATATGTTATAATATTATCTATCAGATTCAGTAAGTGTTTTTTTTTTTTCATCACTCCGTGTTAGAACTACTTGGAGCATCCGGCAATGACAGATTTGCAACAATTGCATTAAAAAAATTGGCAATTCAAAAAATTAAAATCAAATTAAACTTACTCATCTTCAGAATCACTCTTTTTTTCTGCCTTCTTTTTATTTTTCTGTCCAACTTGCTGGGCCTTAACTGCTTCTTGTTTTGTTACGTTTTGTTGCTCATGAGCGTGTTGTATAAGCATTTGGTGTTGTTGAATCTGTTGTTGTACTCTGGCTTGAAGCAAAGCTGCAACTGTATATAAGCAGTTAAGTGTAAATGAGAATAAATAATAAATAAATAAAAGGAATATGATAAATCTGTGTTCAGAAAGAAATGAGAGTTTTTCATATTCTGGAGTGTCCATTCGCTTAGGTTTGTTTAGAAGGTGGTTCATTTACTTGTACTATGTACAGTTGTTTACTCATTAACTGAACAAAGAACACTTAAAAAATGTTGCCACCTTATTAATAATAAGAAATGGACGAAACATAATTATAAAACTCTCATTTCTAAAATAAGCGAATTAAACCATTTTGCCACCTGAGCACAATAATAATCTCTTTAGTTAAACTAAAAAAAAAAAAATAAATATATTAACCTCCTTGAGCCTGATATTGCTGCCATTGTTTCAAGGCCTCCATGTATGTTTGATATTCCGGAGGCATATCCCAGGTCACTTCATTAGTTTCCATATTCCAGTAATATGTATACCCTGTACTGCTATCATAGCACTCTTGCCAAGCTATAAAATAGAAAAGAGAATAACAAATCAAATAAAAAAGTAAATATATTTTTTCGCTATTTCTTACATTAAGTATACTACATTATCGAAGATAATTTTATATTAATTTTAAACTCTTATTATTTCCCATTATATTTATTGTTCCGTAACTAAAATTAAAATTAATATATTAAAGGACATAAATAATTTTCACAAGTACAAAATTGAGCTAGTTAATTGTTTTTCTTTAGGAGCTTCGTTAAAAAGACTATCACTTTTGTGGTTGATTAAATAGATGTAACATTAAAAATATAAACAAATAAATAATAAAATAAAAAATTATTATTATGGAATAAAAATTTTCAATAACTTTATGATTGGGAAAAACATCATTAAACATTGAGGAAGATCTTCTTATCCCAAGGTCGACTCAAGGGTAATATTAAACTCTTAAAATGACTGACCATTCCTCTCCCACATTACAGTAATTATTAAATATTAATATACTTAAAAAAAACAAAAAAACAATTCAATATTCTTGATAGAACTTCTAAATATTTAAAGAGAAAGTGAATTAGAGTAAACTGAATGAGAAAGGATTTAAATTAAATTACACTATTAGGGTAACCAATTGAGACATTAGTTTCCATAAGGTACTACCAACTAAAGGACATTTTTTCAGAAATTGATATTTTGATATGTTTGTATCCTAATGGTTTATTTTTATCTAAATCCGTAATTCAATTTTAACTAAAAAAAAAAGAACACGAATCCTTTAAAAACATAATGAAAATAGTAGTTCATCCAAAAGTTACTAAATCACATTTCATGTCATTCCAAAACAAACTATATCCTTTGTAAACAGATAACCTTTCCTTTCAATTACATCCACAAAGCAGTATATCTCCTACAAGCAGAAGCAACTAAATTCCAATTTTTTCATCATTTAGAGACTTTTCATTGGTTAATTTAGCACACTTAAATCACAGCTCACTTTTTAGGTTGTTTTAAACAACTTAGTTGTGTAGCTTTGGTTTTCAATTGAATTAAGTTTTTTCATAGTATTTCTTCTTGTGGCAACATAAATCTGGTTTTAAAATTTTCAGAAACTAGTATTTTAATAGAATAATGGGATTAGATCCAGAAAATGATTGGAATAGCATTCTGGTGACTGTTACCAACTATTATTAGGTTATATTCTTCCAGAAAGTGCTATATCCCTTTAAATGATCGACTTTAGTTGACCATTGAGAATATTAGATGAAGAAGATGGTTGAGAGTGCGGTCATAAAAAAAAATACACGCTAATAAGTAATACTTATTGTAATTGTGTGCCGACGTTTTGGGTACATTTGCTTAGTTTCTCTTTGTAGTCTTCAAATATTCTCATTCCAATATTTTATGTTTGTTTCCATATTGTATTATTGTCATCATATTATTGTACCTAAATTATTATTAATTTTCTAATTGCATTGGTTGTTATCTTGTTTCTCTTAGTCCTAATGAAGGCAAACAAAATAGAACGAAATGTCTGCAC